>OZ030006.1:159598210-159628210 GCA_964023405.1 Apodemus agrarius
GTCGAGTCACGGAAAACACCAGGTGAGGGAAGAGTCTGAAAAGATGAGTCTCTGCCTTCTCAACCATCCTAGAAACTGACAAAAAGCAGGGGATCACAGACCCAGAGAAACGGGGGTGGGGGGAGGGGTGTTAAGAGTCTTGAGAGCGGGCGGTGGTGGCGCACTCCTTTAATCCCAGCACTTGGGAGGCGGAGGTAGGCGGATTTGAGTTCGAGGCCAGCCTGGTCTACCGAGTGAGTTCCAGGACAGCCAGGGCTACACAGAGAAACCCTGTCTCGAAAAAACGGAAAAAAAAAAAAAAAGAAGAAGAAGAAGAAAAAAAAAGAGTCTTGAGAGACCACAGGGTTCAAGCTCAGCCCAGGGCTGAGGAAGGACGCCCTGCTCAGATCAGCACCAGATCCTCTGCTCTTCGGAAGCTGGGGAGCCTGACCCACACTGATTTGAGATCTTAGTAATCAGACAAACTGGGGAACGGGCATACATCTGGGAACTCTATACTTTCTTCTCGATTGTCTATACACTCCAAACTGATGCATATTAAAGGTGTCGTTTGCTGGGCGGTGGTGGCGCACGCCTGTAATCCCAGCACTCTGGGAGGCAGAGGCAAGTGGATTTCTGAGTTCAAGGCCAGCCTGGTCTACAGAGTGAGTTCCAGGACAGCCAGGGCCACATAGAGAAACCCTGTCTCGAAAATCAAAAAAAAAAAAAAAAAAAAAAAGGTTTCGTTTGTTACTTTGACTGTGTGTATGTACAGATGTCTGTGCGTGGTGGGTGCGTGCGCATGCGTGGGGGGGCCTCAGGTCCCCTCGAGCTCGAGTTAAGAGGGGATCGTGAGCTGGGACCTGGTTGCTGGGAAATGAACTCAGGTCCTCTACAAAAGCAACGAAAGCAACGAAGGCCTTTAGCTTTTAACCACTAAGCCATCTCTCCAGCCCCCAAACTATTTTTAAATCTAGTTACTGGGTTCGGTGGCGCACAGTGCATAGCTAAGGGGTGCAGGAGACAAAGGCAATTGAATCTCTGTGAGTTTGAAATCAGCCAGGTCTGTAGACCAAGTTCCAAGCCAACCACAGCTCCATAGTGAACAGGAAAAAAAGTCAATTTAGGGCCAGAAAGATGGTCCAGTAGGTACCTGTTGCCAAGCGTGGCAGTGTGAGTCCAATCTTCAGGGCCCACATGGCAGAAGAGACTCCTGAAAGATGTCCCCCTCATCTCCCTTCACATGTGTGCTTTGGTTCTTTCTCTCTTACACACCCACACACACACACACACACACACACACACACACAAATGCACGTGTATGCTCTCACACCATAAAAATGCAATTAAAAAGAAGCATTAATTTTAAACTGGGCGGTGGCATTGGTGGCACACGCCTTTAATTCCAGCACTCAGGAGGCAGAGGCAGGCGGAGGGAATTCTATGAGTTCAAGGCCAGCCTGATCTACAAAGTAAATTCTAAGATGCAGCCAGGGCTACATGGGGAGAGCCTGTCTTGGAAAACAACAAAAAACAAAATGCTAATTTTGGAACAGAAAAGACATATTCTTTTTCTCTAGTATTCTTTGGACCTCTCTTCAGGCTTCATACCAAAGCAGAAGTGATGATGGCAGTCGTTAGCAGGCCAAAGGAAGGACTGAGAGGTGGAGACGCAGACCTGTCCCAGAAAAGTTCCGCTTTCAGCACAGGAAGCTCCCTAGGGAGTCTTTGATGGACAGGCCCTGGGGGCTGACTCCAGCCCCCCTCATCCATCCCTGGGGGCGGCACAGGCTAGCTAAGGTTTATTCCCCAGCCTTAGGGTTGGGCTGGGCCTCAGTTACTCTCCCAGAGACCCAGGGCTACCCTTACCCATCCAGGATCTGAGGTTAAGCCCAAATCCGTAGCTGGAGCTCTGCCCCTCACTCCTCCAAGGCCTTCACGGAGAAGGAACACTCGCAGACCATGCCCCCCAGGACACGGGAAGGCCCAGCTCCTAAAAGCGTTAGGAGACAGCACCTATCTAGCCTTGACTCCTTTCCCATAGAAAAGTCTGAGAGCCACCGAGATAGGGATGAGAACAGAGACTCTCTGGACCCGAGGTTACCAAATCAGAGGATCCACCCTGACCCAGAAAACTCACCCCACTGAGGCCCTATGTCTCACCCGCACACCCAGCACCCCTGAAGGCCTGCCAAGCACCCCACCCCCCATTCCAGAACACATGGTCATTCAGTTTGGAAACAAGGCCATGGAGCTGGGGCAACAGCATTGTTTTTTTCTGGGTGGAGATAGTCTCGCGTGAAAGACTGGCTACCACTGGCCAGCCAGAGAGGTTGTCGGCCTGAGCCTGAGCCTCTTCCTCTGAGGTGGGTTCTACAGCAGGTGCTAAGCCAGGAGCAGTCTTGCATGGGTGATGGTGGGGTGGGGAAGGGGCAGCACTGTTCTATCTCTTCTCCATAGACCACCCAGGGTCCATTGGAAGCACCCACAATGGAGGCTTACCGCCTCCTAGGGCACCAAGCACACATATGGTGCAAAGATGGAGACGCATACAAATCAATCAATCAATCAATCAATAAATAAATAAATAAATAAATAAATCTTAAAAAGATTGGACAGACCCTTCACTGTAGTTATAAGCAAATAAGATGTTCAGCATCACGGACCATTAGAAAATATAAAACAGGTCTGGAAAGATGGCTCAGCAGTTAAAAGCACTGGCTTTTCTTGCAGAGATCCAAGTTCTGTTCCTAGCACCCATGAGGTGACTCACAACCACCTGTTAACTGCAATTCCAGAGGATTTTTTTTTTCTGGTTGTTGTTGTTGTTGTTGCTGTTGTTGTTGTTGTTGAGGCAGGGTTCCTTTGTGTAGCCCTAGCTGTCTTGGAACTTGCTCTATAAACCAGGTTGGCCACAAACTCGAGCTCTGCCTGCCTCTCTGCACAACTGCGACCCAGCCCGGGGGATCTTATGCAACTTCTGCCCCCCCCCCCAGGGCAGCAGACGCACAAGCGGTACAGCATACACCTAGAACAAATAAAACTGGCAGCACCCAGGCGTGAGACTGAACCTGGAACACACTCGCGTGTTGCTAAGTGGAAATGCAAAAGGGTGCATCCAGGAAGCCAGGGTGGCAGGTTCAAATACAGTGCCTGAGTGTTCGTCTCTGCATTGAGATGTGAATACCACAAGCCCTGCATGCCTGGTCCCCGTGGAGGCCAGAAACGGTGCACCAAATCCCAGGGACAGGTGCCGGGAACTGAACAAGGGCCCTCTGGGAAAAGCAGCCAGTGCTCTCAACCAGCTCTCCGGCCTCTTAAAGCAAGGTCGAGATAGTTGACATATCTGTTACAGAAGACCCAGCCATCCCATTCCAAAGTATTTATGCAAGAAAAATAAAAAGCCTCTGTTCACACAGAAACAGGGGAAAAAAATAAAAAAACAGGTTAATAGTAGTTTTATTCACAACTAGCTGGAAAACCTAAGACAACTAAATACACTGCGGTACATCCATTTTACAGCAATGGAGACGACTCAGGACTAAGACGGAGCAAACCAAAGGAAAACAATCGGAACGGTTTGGATAGCTGTCAAAGGTATGGCACGTTAGAGAGGCCAGACCCAAAGAGCTATACAACTGCATGGTTTGGCCTGCATGACTTTCTTGAAAAGGAAAAACCACCACGGGGCTAGAGAGAGACCAGATTGGTGCTGCCAAGATACAAATGTGGGGTAGGGGAGGTGGCTGTAAATGCAGGGATGTGGAGACCTGGAACTGCCCTGTACCTTGTCATGTGAACTTTTCGTGCATTCGTCTGAACCTATAAATAGCACACTGTTACATGAGCATGTCTTGGTGTATGTAAACTTAAAGTTAGCCCTGGGCAGAGTCTGCCTGCCTCCAGCAAATACACACACACACAAATACACACATACACACACACACACACACACACACACACACATACATGCATACACACATACAGACACACACATGCACACTCAGGCAAGCATGTACACCTCCATCCTGCCTGGTGTGTGCCGCTCAGATCCCCCCTTTTATAAGCCCTGCCACAGTGATCACTGCATGGTAACAATCCCCGGTCTACACAGATGTTTCTTCCTCTACCAGTGTCCCCATCTCCTACACTCTGTCACAGGCTGACCCATTCACAAAGCTGCTTCTCCCTCTCCCCACCCCCACCCCACCCCCACCACCTCCTCCCTGAAGCCTCCCTTGGCTCCTCCCAGCCCGGTCAGAATGAGTCACTGCACCTCTAATTGCTCTTTCTTCATCTTGAAGATGGGTCATTGCTCAGTCAGTCTCTGTGGGGCACGAGCGTCAGGCCAGGGACTGGCCTTCTATTTACATTTGTACCTCAGAGCTGTTATCTGAAATCAGTTTCACAAAACAGACCACAGAGGAGGAGGGCCTGGCCTCTCCAGGCCGCTCAATCCACTATAGGACTTTTCCAAGCACATCACCAGCCCCTCCTTAAAAAAAATCCAACTTGTCTAGTTTTTGAAGGACCATCCGTAAATCATTTATTTGACAAACGCACGGTGCTTAGGAGGAGCCCAGCAAGAACCAAAACACTTTATACATTAACTAATTTAATCCTCACGTCAACTATGAACCTGCTATTGACTTTTCCTTCCTTTCTTTGGCTTAGATAGGATCTCAGGCAGCTTTGGTTAACTTATTAGTAGGTTTTTTTTTTTAAGATCTATTTATTATTTTATATATGTGAGTACACTGTCTCTCTCTTCAGACACACCAGAAGAGGGCCAAGGATCCCATTGCAGATGGTTGGGAGCCATGATGTGGTTGCTGGGACTTGAACTCGGGACCTCTGGAAGAGTCGTCAGTTCTCTTAACCATTGAGCCATGTCTCCGCCCAACTCTGGCTATCTTGAATCCTGAGACTCTCCTGATTCAGCCTCACTCCAAGAATTCTGGAATTACAGGTCTGAGCCACTGAATATGGGGTTTCTATGAGCACTTTTTACCTTCATTCTACAGAGGGGAAACTGAGGCACGCCATACCGTTAAATAGCCTGTCCTAGAAAAACCTTCCTGGGTTCCACTGCACACTCTGGAGTGTACTAGGAGACAGGACAGAGCTCAGACTCAACAGGTTGGCTGGAAAGCTATACTATCAATCAGTAGCCACTGACTTCAGGTGGCGGGGTACACAGGTAAGACAGTCACACGCCAGGCACACACCATGGCGAATGCCTGGAATCCCATCTAGCACATCGGAGTCAGAGGAGTGGGAGATCCAAAGTCCCAGACTACCTGGAACTTTGTGAATCTAATGAGTTCAAGGCCAGCCTGAGCTCCTTAGTGAGACACTGACTCAAACAAACAAACAAACAACAACAACAACAACAACAGAGCCCGAGTGATGGCTCAACAGTTAAGACACTGGCTGCTCTTCCAACGATGCAGAGGCCTGGGTTGGATCCCCAGCACCCACACTGTGACTCACAACTATCTGTAGCTCTAGTCCGGGCAATCCAGCACCCTCTGCTGGCTTCTAAGGGCATTGCACACACACGGTACACAAACACAAATGCAGGTAAACCACGCATACACACAAGAAAATTTATACCGGCTGGAGAGATGGCTCAGTGGTTAAGGGCAGTGGTTCTTCCCCAAAGTCCTGAGTTCAATTCCCAGCAACCACATGGTGGCTCACAACCATCCGTAATGGGATCCGATGCCCTCTTCTGGTGTGTCTGAAGACAGCTACAGTGCACTCACATATAATAAATAAATAAATCTTTTTAAAAAAAAAAGAAAATGAAAAAAATTTTTTACGAATTTGAAAGAGACACAAAAGCCCCAGCCGCGTCCATGCCTGCTCCCGTTGGGCCTCGCCGCTGCCCTCTGACCTCTAACGAAGCACAAATTCACACACAGAGAAAGGGGCCGAGATGTCCGTCTGGCACAAGTCAGCAAATGAAATGTGGGGACGCAGCGGTATAAACGACGTTGTACAGAGAAGATTCAAAGGCCACATCCTGATGCCCGCCCAGCACTGGTGTGAGGACAAAGAGAAAGTGAAAGAGAAAGCACACCCTGGTCAGAGGCTTCTGGGAGTTCCTGGTCCACAAAGCCACGGAGCTGAGGTGCTCCTCACAGAGCTGAGGTGCTCCTCACGGAGCTGAGGTGCTCCTCACGGAGCTGAGGTGCTCCTCACGGAGCTGAGGTGCTCCTCACGCTATCACAAATCCTACTGTGCTGAGATCGATGCTGAGATCACTCACAGTGCGTTCTCCAAGATCCACAAAGCTATCATGCACAGAGCAGCAGAGCTGGTGACCAGTCACCAATCAGACCGTCAGACCACACAGCACAGAAAAAGAATAGACATTTTATTTGTGCCTAAAGCCACAAAAACTGTCACACATACACACATACAAAAAAAGACACAAAAATAGAAAACTTAATTTTGTCCTTTTTTTTTTCCTTTTAGTGGTCCTGAGAATGAAATCCAGGCCTCTATCAAGCTGCCTAGACAAGCGCACTGGGCTAGCAAACACTTCCTGGTAGAATAGATTCCTCCTTTAAATGCCAGGCTTGGCACCCGATGTGGGTAGAATGTCAAAGAGCTCAGTAAGGACCTCATAATCCCACTGCCTCGGCCCTAAATTGTAGAATTACAAGTCATTTTTGTGGGGGAGGGGCTTCCTCTTAATTTCCTTCTAAGTTTTTTTTTTTTTTTTTTTTTTTTTTTTTTTTTGGTTTTTCGAGACAGGGTTTTTCTGTATAGCTCCGGCTGTCCTGGAACTCACTCTGTAGACCAGGCTGGCCTCGAACTCTGAAATCCGCCTGCCTCTGCCTCCCAAGTGCTGGGATTACAGGCGTGCGCCACCACCGCCCGGCTAAATAAAAGATTTTTAAACCCAGTTGCGGTAGCTCACAAATCGGCAGAGGGGTGTGTGACCCTGTCTGAAAACAGGGGAGTGAGACACAGTAGTGAGTGTGCACAGCACTTGGAGGCCAGAGGGAGGAAGATTAGAAATGTAAATTAATCCATAACTATATACTGAGGCTGAGTTCCACCTGGGCTTCCTAAGCCTCTGTCTCAAAAAAGTAAGAGTTGGGACTGTGGCTCACTTGGAATGCTTGTCTGGCATCCACAAAGGCTGGGTTCTACCTCCAGTACCACCTAACCGGGCGAGCTGGCACCGTCCTGTAACCAGCACAGGGAGACGGAGGCCTCCGTTCAAGGTCCGACAGATTTGAAACCAGCTTGAGATACAGGCCTGGGAAAACAATGCAGCCAAGGCTGAAAAGGCTCAGGATGTGGCTCAGTGGGGAAGCTCCTGCCAAGCCCCACAGTTCATTCTCGAGCCCTGGGGGAAAACTGCTTTTCAGATAAAATAAAAATTACATGTCACCGGGCAATGGAGATGCACGCCTTTAACCCCAGCACCTGGGAAGCAGAGGCAGGTGGATCTCATGAGTTCGATGCTAGCCTGGTCTACAGAGTGAGTTCCAGGTCAGCCAGGGATGTTAGACAGAGAAACCCTGTCTGGAAAAAATCAAAACAAAACAACGACAACAAAAGTCTCGTTTTGGCTTAATCTCCAACCTCCTAGAATATTCTAGCCAGGTGAGAAAATACAGACCTGGTTCTGCCAGCCAGTGCTTACTGACTCTCAGCACCCACGGGGCGGACAGACTGAAGCTAGAGAGAGTCGTGGTATCTTCCACTAGAAGTCGCCTTCCAGGTGGGGGAGGGGAGGGATGATTGACCAGGCTAGTCCTTCAAGCAGACAACACCCCACAGCAGTCCTTTTTTTTGGGGGGGGGGGTTGGTTTGGTTTGGTTTGGTTTCTTGGATTTTGGGGGTTTTTTTGTTTTTGTTTTTGTTTTTTTGGTTTTTTGAGACAGGGTTTCTCTGTGTAGCTCTGGCTGTCCTGGAACTCACGCTGTAGACCAGGCTGGCCTCGAACTCAGAAATCCTGCCTCTGCCTCCCAAGTGCTGGGAGCAGTCACTTCTCCTGTTGCCAGGAAAATCCTTACTGAAAGGTTACAGTGTTGCTCACTGATGATCCCTGCACAAGGCCAGGGGTTCCAGTCCCAGCCTCACCAGCGAAAAAGAAAGAAAAAGGATCAGGATCATTTCTCCATCCAAAGACTAAAACACAGCTAGAGACTTGTTACTTTGAACTCAATTCTTCCATAGAGGTTTTGTGTAAAAACTCTTGACAGAAGGCTGGGGTCAGAGCACCAGCCTAGCATGTATGAGATCCTTGAATCCAGTCTCAGCACAACAAACCAACCAACCAACCAACCAACCAATAAATAGAATAAAGCAATCTAAAACTGGGCAAGGGATGAAGGAGAAACCCAGTGCTCCATTTCCAGGACCCTCCTCTTGTCCCTTGGAAAAAGAAATCAAGCTAGCATGTGTTTTCTCTGCCCCGCCCTCTCTTGGGCGGTCCTCTGGCCGCTCTCGGAACCCCAGAGGCTGACCTGCACTTGCTGCTCCCAAAGCCAAGTGTACTTTAGCTCTCACACACAGACCCTGTCCCACCCTCCCGCTGATGGTGGCGAGATAAGTGTCCCTTCTGCTAGAACATTCCACCACCTGCCTCGAGCCGGAATCTCCCCATGCCTGTCTTGCTCTGACTGTGACTGAAGAAATCTCCTCCCAGTTGTCCAAGTGACCCACGGCTGCCGTCTCCATACCCAGAGCTCTGCCCAGCATGACCTGCCCATCAACGACTACTTGGGGCTCAATGCCAAAGTGGAAGACGGCCAGGAAGAAACAACACTGGGCTTTCATCCTGGCCAAGGCAACTCCTGAAGCCATCCTGGGGGCTCCAGGGGAAGGGGAAGGCACGGTTCTGGCCCGGTGAGCCTGGCAGGAACCTGGCAGAAGAGGCAGCCAGACACAAGATCTTCGCTGGGGGCGGGGGGGGGGGGGAGAACAGAACAGGGTGCTCACTCAGAAAATGGGGTCCTCCTGCTCAGGTTTCACTCTGAGTCAACAGCCCCCTTAGGCAGAGAGCCCCACCCCAGGGTCCACCCTGTGTGTCATCAGCCCCTCCCCAGTGCCCTCTGCACTGGCCCTAACACTCAACCGGATACACAATCCCATCCCCCCAGGAGGGTCACCCTGGCTCCCATTTCCTGCCCCTGGTGACTCCTCTGAAGTCTATTGTTCACACTGAGTTTGGGTCAAAGGAAGCCGGGTCCCCACCCAAGGGGACCAGCCTGCCCACCCTGGCCGCGGAGCTGGCCCATCCTCCTACCTTTCTGGAAGCTGGCCTGTAGGACAAGCACACAGCTGGGCACAGATCGTGGCCTGAAGTTCTGATGGGCAATTTCCCACAGATCCTTGCCCACCAGCTGAGAGCCCCGGGACCAGGATCAACCACACAGGTGGGATGTACTACCTCAAAGACGGCACAACAAGGAAAAACCGCCACTTCAGGGCTACAATGGAGATGGAGACTCCATGCTCCTGGGCAGGCAGCCTGCCCTACCCCAGCCTCCACCTGGGCCCCTGAGCTGGTGACACCCCCGCCCTCAGGGTGCCGGGGAGCAGCTGTTCAGCTCCAATTTCAGAGCTTTAAACAGAGCTGTTGTTCCTGCTTCTGCCAACAAGAGGTCAAGGGGGCAAAGAGGTAAAGCCACCCTCAGGAGCCCCGAATTCCCAACTGCCACCAGACTGGCCTCAACTCCGGGAAGGGTAAGGTCCGAAGTCGGGGACTGATGTCTTCCACCTCCCCTGAGAAGGAAGGGACACAAGTTTGGCAACAGGTATTGCTTTGTGACAGTCACCAGCACAAGACCAGCAGAATGGAGGCCAAAGGAGGCAGTGACATTTGCATCCTGGGAGATGGAAAAGATAGAACTGAAGCTCAAACCTGAGGCTCTGGGCTCATCCCTAGAACAAAAAAGCGAAATGACAGACAGAACAGACGGGTAGATAGATAGATAGATAGATAGATAGATAGATAGATAGATACATGGATACATGGATACATGGATACATAGATAGATGGATAGATAGATACATAGATAGATACATAGATAGATACATAGATACATAGATAAGTAGCTACAGAGATACATAGATATATACATAATACATGCATTTGTACATATTTGCACATATACAGATACATAGTTACATACATAGATACATACATACATGCATAGATACATGCATGCATAGGTACATATATAGCATACCCCCACATACACCTGGCAGAGTAAGGCCTAGACTTTCAGACAAAGGGGAGTCGATTTGGAAGCTGTCCTGATAACCTCCCAGACTGCCGTGCTTATATCGGGCCATGGGGTAGTTTGCTGTATACTTTCTGCTGGGATGCAAGAGAAAATGCTTGCCTGCAAAAACCCATCTGTATCACAGGATGGTAGCAGACACCACCCAAGTCAGACTGTCGCAGTCTCCACACACATGAGATGAAAGCGGAGAGGGTCTCGGAATCCAGACACTGGCCTTCACAAAGCAGGAGACATAATCCAAAGGGAGGAGCTTGGATTCCAGGCCAAACTCTGCCACTCAGAGCTTGTGCAATTCTAAACACGTCATGGTCCCTCCCCGGGCCTCAGTTTCCCCACAAAGGGGCTGGGATGATTGACAGAGGCTCCAACAGTGCTCAGCAAACATGTCCTGAGGACAGGCAAAAGTGGAAATGGGAATAAAGGAGCTGGAGAAGGAGAATGATGTTACCTGGTGGCAAAGGAACGCCTCCCACGACACCACGGCACCACGGCACCACGGCACGGGGCCCACAGCAAACGCCCAGTTCACCACGTTGGTGAGCTTTCCCAAAGGGTGCCCAGAGAAACAGTCATGCAAAATCCTCTAGACCCACACGTTACCAGACCCTGGGTCCCACCCTCACCATGGAAAGGGGAAGAGGAAGGAGGTTGCCAAAGCAAGCTTAGGGAAACATGGGATGCACCATCTCCAGGGGCCCTGGGATGGGCTAACAGATGCCTTAGGCGCACTGAGTTCTCAGAGCAAGCCTTCTGCACTGGTTTTAGTTACTCACCCCCACCCCCACCCCCCAGGGCTACTCATCAGGAAACGGAGCCCCAGAGCTCTGGAGTGTCAAGATTCGTGCCTGGGTCCGTCTGTCCTCACGCCTGTGTGTTTCCTATCCCATGAGAGCTGCTCTTGCAAACGTGGCCTGAGCAGTTCGGAATATGAGGTATGTCCCAGTTGACTATCTAATCTACATCAGCGGCAGAAGGAAAGATAAACACGAGAGCCCCTCCCCCAACTCCTGACAGGGTTCTCTGCTCCTTCCTTCCAAGAAACCCTAGCCATCGCCTCTGAGTTGTGTTAATGTGGGAGAATTCTGGTGCCAAGTCTGTCTGTGACTCTCGTACCACTCTCCGGTCAATGTCCAGGCCTCAGCTACCAAGTCGGAGGCAGCCTCCCCTTCCCAACTGTCATTAAAACACTCCCACAGGGACTACCCTCAGAAACAAGGTGGCCTAGCCAACTGTGAAGAGGGGGGGGGGGGAAGCTGAGGCAGAGGATCATCCAGTTTGGACCGTTCCAGAGCAAGACTCTGGCTACTGAGGAGTGAGAGATTTTTTCTCCTCCTCATTGCTTCAAGGTTCCCACAGGTAACACTGCTTCCCCTGTCCTTGAAGCCAACTTGGAAACACTACCAACCACCCAACAAACACTATCCAACATCCCAAGCGGTCGCCTCAGCCTGGTGACTCCTGTAATCCCAGCACTTAGAAGACTGAGGTGGGACTGCTGTGAGTTAAAAGCCTGCTTGGTCTTTTGAGTCTCAGGGGAAAAAAAAAATAAGGCAGGAGAATGAAAGCCACCTCCTGCTAAGGTGGTAGTACCAGGCCAGCCTAGACCGCAGGAGACTTCTGTCTCAAAAGAAAACAACCTAACAAGCTCTTTTCCTTTTAGGGGGAACATGACCCCCATAAACATGACCAACAAACCACCCTAGCCCCTAAGGGCAAAGATCTCAGCCTTGCTGCTAGCAGTACCCTAAAGGATTCCGCCAGAACAGGATCCACACTCCCTCAGAAAGACAGCTGCCCGAAGAGGGCCAGGTGGAGGCACAGGGATGGCGTGAGGGGGGTGAGGGGGGTGAGGGGGGTGGGTGGGGGGAACCTCCAACTACTACTGTCAAATTCTCCCTGAACACAAAGAACTTGGAGACATTGTCCCCCTGCTCCGGTTCTTCAGGAAGAAGTCAGAGCCAGAACCAACATCCTCAGAACGGACGACAGTCTTGGAGAGGAGGCATCACACACCCACTCCCGACACACTCGGGGGGGGGGGTCAGACAGCACCCTCTTAAAGTAGCAATGCACTCACTGTCACGTTTAGCACAAACAAATCCACCTCCTGGGTGCAAGGTGAGTCACAGAGCACAGATATCTCTTCCTCAGGTACACCCAAAACTTAAGGATGCTGGCGCAGTAATGCCTCCCTTGAAATCACTCACTGAATCGGACGGATGTGGGTGTGCCTGGAGCCCCCTGACACGTGTGTGCACCGCGGCGCGCCCCGCCTGCTAGAGTATAGTGCCTTGGAGTTTGGGAGCTGTGGTCCCTCGCTCTTCACCGCGGGGAGCAAGCCCTGGGGACCTCTGCAAAAGGTCCTCCCTGTGGGCTCTCTTCTCCAGGCAGAAAAGTAGAAAAGGGCCTGGCTGAGGCTCCTTAGTCTCCAGCTCCTAAAACTTCAGCCGAGCGACCCTGCTCTGCCCAGCCCCTGGACTCCACCGCCCGCACGTGCCCCACTGGTCGCCTAGTGTTGCCCGGGACCACGCGGGACGCGGATGTCGTCTGAACTCAGCAGCCTTACCGGTCCCAGGGTTCGGGAGGCGGGGTGGGAGCGCTCGGTCGGCTGCAGCAGGTCCACGCGGGGCGCCAAGACTTCCAGCCGCGGCGGCTGCGGGGGCCCGAGCGCGTAGCCGAGGCGGTCCCCACCCCCGGGGCCGGAGTTTGCAGAGGAGCCCGGCAGGAATGCGCGGAATGGGCGCTGGAATGAGACGCGCGCGGCTGGGGAGAGAGCGGAGGGAGTGGCGCTGACACCCGCACCTTAGGGAGGAGACCCGGCCGGAGGGAGGCTGGGCTCTGCGGCTGGGCGGAGCCCAGGAGACCGCGGGCGGCCACGGGACAGGGCACGGCGGAGACGCCCGGGAGCCCCTCGGACCCCTCGGCGCCTCCGACCGCTCGAGCCTACACGCCTTGACTCTGATCTACGGATTTCCCGCTCTCGTCCAGCTCCCCACACCCCCGGGTGGCGTTGAATCCTAGCTTGTCCCCCCCACCACCTCCAGCTGAAAACCTCCGCCGGGGTGGGGCGCGCCTCGCTGCGCTCCTGGAGTACGCGGACGGGAGCAGGAAGGGCTGTTCCCTTCCCCGAGGCTGCTACGGAGGACACTCGCTCCGGGAGCAGGAAGCAGGAACTCCCGGCTCTGTTCCGAGATCCGCCACTGTTTTCCCTCTCCAGCCCTCCCCAACACCAGCCTTTCAGTTCTTTCCTTGTCCCTTGGGACCTGCAGAACTGTCACTTCTCAGAGAGCAGGAAAGGGGAAGCCCGTCATGGGCTCTGTTGTAACTCCGTAACTCCTTAACCTGTTAATAAGTCCACCGGATGCTGGGAGAAATTATAAAGAAATATTAGGTCCCAGCAGTGGTTCACAGAGAGCAGGAACTTAGCTGGTGACCCAAGGTACCGGACAGCGTCGCCATGAAGTTAGAAGTTTTAAAGAAGCGTGCCAGATCGGTTTAGGAGAAAAGTGGGCTCGGGCTGGGAGTCTTTAGAACCATTTGGCTTAAATCAATCAGTTACTACCTAGCTCCAGCACCCATCCTGTCGCTTTGGGAAACTTAAAATCAAAGAAAAGCCTTCGCTATCCCCCCAAATCTGAAGCATTGTCATTAAATTTTTATAGCTGTGGCTCTCCCAGCCTGATCTGGCGAAACAAACTCTGGAAGGCAGTAAATCTCCAGTTTTATCTTATCGTTTGCCCAACACTAACAACACAAAGACAGAGATACATAATAAATGAGGGTAGGGTAGCTCGGAAGACTTGAAAGAAAGTATTATAAACGCCAGGGCCGTACCCACGGGAGGCGATCTACAGAGTCTGCGGAAACGCCAGCTTCACGGCACTGAGAATCCAGCCTTACAAAGCGAGGGCTTTGAAGGATGCAGCCCTCATTTGGATGTATAAATTCTGGTATGCTTATTAAACGGTTGAGTCATATCAAAGCTTGGTCACATCCCATTCACGTGAAAGGAGCATCGCCAGGCAGCAAGCGTATCTGTGAGCGTGAAGCACAAACCGTCCCACCACTTAATCCCACAACTCTTCGGTGACTCTAGTACTAAGTGCAGAAACACTCCCCCTGCCTTCAGAAGTGCCCTGCTAGAGCAAGACGGTAACTCGTTAATGCAAATCCACATGAATCCAAGAACAAAGCCAATGAAAGTCAAGGAAAAGGGGTGACTTTTCCCAGTTTGACGTCTACCCCGGCCTATGTGTGCCAGGCAATGCTCTACCACTGTGCTGAAACTCCAGCCTTGATTCCTTTGGGTCTCAGAGACGGGGTCTACGGAGTTACCCAGGCTGACCTTGAACTCCATCAGCTGCTCCTGCCTCAGCCTTAGGAAGAGATGGAATTACAGTACAGGTCTTTGCTACCAGATCTTGTGGGGTGACCTTGATCCTGCTCTTCACTGGAAACGTGAATTTACCAACTGGCCTTTCAGGAAGGTGTAAAAAATTAGAGCCAAACAACTCGTAGGTGCTGCACACCTGGGGTGGTCCACACCTGAAATCCTAGCAGGAGCAGGAGCCAGAGAGTAAGGGAGGTCAGCCCAGACTGTGAGGCTCGCACAAGCTGTATTGTACTGAAGGTGTAGCCGTCATCAAGGCCACTTAGACTCAGGGCTCACTTTTTGGATGCTATCATTAGACCCTCTGATGACAGTCTTGAATGTCATGTGGAGACTCCTGTCCTGTCCTAAATACAGCAGTGACCCTGAGGCTGAACTGGGGATCAGGGAATGAAGGTAGTCCTGTGTGATCTGGGGATAGAGACTATCTTTGAGCTGAGACAGAAAGCACTTACAGCAGGATGGCAGACCACGTCTCAACTGAAGTAAGAACTCTGGCCAGCTGTGGCCAGATGGCCTGGTGGCCTGGTGGCAAGGGCCAGAGGAAGTTAAAGCAGGAAGATCAAGCGTTCAAGGCCACTCTGGACTATGCTGCAAAACTCTGCCTCAAGAATAAATATAGGGGCCGGGCGGTGGTGGCACACGCCTTTAATCCCAGCACTTGGGAGGCAGAGGCAGGCGGATTTCTGAGTCCGAGGCCAGCCTGGTCTACAGAGTGAGTTCCAGCACAGCCAGGGCTACACAGAGAAACCCTGTCTTGAAAAACCAAAAAGAAAGAATAAAAAAAAAAAGAATAAATATAGGGGCTGGAGAGATGGCTCAGAGGTTGAGAACACCGGCTGCTCTTCCAGAGGTCCTGAGTTCAATTCCCAGCAACCACATTATAAGTCACAACCATCTGAAATGGGATCTGGCGCCCTCTTCTGGCAGGCAGGCATATATGCAGGCAGAACCCAGTACAGAATGAATAAATAAATAAATAAATAAATAAATAAATAAATAAATAAAAAGTAAAATTAATATATTTGAACTACACTGTGGAAGGGGAGTCTGACCTGCCTGTGTAGATGCAGACAGGAGGATAGTCCTTCACATACAACAGAGGATGACTGGAAATCCTTCTGTTTGCTCGCTTGCTGCTCTTCAAGACGATTGGCAATCCAGGCTGGAAAGTGTGTCTTCTCACTTCCTGGTTCGTACCCTTATAAGCTTCTAGAGAGCCCAAGCATTCCACTTTCCGAGCAGAAGAAGACCATCTCAAAAGACCTTCTGCTACAGAAAACGAATCATTCAGAGGGCATGGTGGCTGATAGTGATCTTTTGTTTTCAACCGATGTGTGTGCGTGTATGCCTACATGCACACGGGTACTGCGCGAGCGCGAGGCCAGAGGATGTCAGGTCCTCTGGAGCTAGAGTTACAAGAGAGGGCGGGTGCTGGGAGCCAATCCCCAGTCCTCTACTAGAGCACTCGATAACCACTGAGCCATCTTTCCATCCCCCAGACAGACTTTACAGAGTAGTCTGTCCCTGGCCGGGTGTGCTCAGGGTACTTAAGGGACGGGACCTGCATTTACTGACCCCCAGGAATGAATCTGCTGCTGGGAACATTTTAGCCGTTTGCATCCGGCCGGAAGACACCGAGTCCCTCCAATTACATCACATGGCCCGTGACTTGCCCAGTTCCTTACGCTCCAGTCCAACAAGCCTGTGGAGGCCGGAGGCCAGATAGTTGTGGTCGGAGCTGGTTTTGATGTGGGAAGGGTATTTGTGTTGATTGGGCCCAAGTCAAACTTAAAAACCATATTAATTAGCGTTAACCTGTGCTGTTTGGTATTATTGCCACTTCTGTAGCGAGCTTTGCTTTTCTGGTCTATGTGGGTCGTAATCAACCCACACATCCATAGGATCCTTTGTTACAGTTCACTATCATCTATGTGATGGAATTGGTCAAAGCTACTAGGAACAAAAAGGATTGTTTAAATTTTCTAATAGTTTCCTTAGTTTTTTCTTTGTTTGCTTGGTGCTGGGCATCAAACCTGGGCCTTACACATGCCTTAACACCAACCTGCACTCCAATCCCAACACTATATTTTATTATTTATCTCATGGATAGGATTGCTCTGTTTTTCTTGCACACCAGGGCATCGGATCCTACTACGGGTGGTTGTGAAACACCATGTGGGTGCTGGGAATTGAACTCAAGACCTCTGGAAGAGCAGTCAATGCTCTTAACCACTGAGGCATCTCTCCAGCTCCAACACTAAACTAAACAACCATGGTTTACTACATATAAAAGCAGATTCTCTCTCTCTCTCTCTCTCTCTCTCTCTCTCTCTCTCTCTCGTTTTTTGAGACAAGGTTTTTCTGTGTAACAGCCTTGGCTATGCTAGAATCTGCTCCATAGACCAGGCTGGCCTCAGACTCACATAGCTCCATCTGCCCTCGCCCCTGCCCTCGCCCCTGCCCCCGCCCCTGCCCCCGCCCCTGCCCCCGCCCCTGCCCCTGCCCCTCCTACTGAGTGCTGGGATTAAAGGCGTGGGCCATCACCGCCCAGACAGATTCTCTAAGTAGTGTGCACAGTTGATTCCAGAAGGTTTGGGGCTTCTTGTTGCTGCTGTGGGACAGTGGACCGTGCCAGGAAACTTGATAAGACTGAGAGGACTTCAGAGTTCCTGGCACCCACGTACCCACCTGAGACGGTAGGCGGCGCCCTGCGCCCTCCCAGACCCTGGCCTGGGACACGTGCCACTCTTCCCATATAGAAAACATGGACTTGTGGCCACGTAGCCCAGAACAGAGTTCTCCATGCTAAGGAGGTGTCTAGAGACCCTGAGTTTAGCCAGTAAGCCTCCCTTCCCGGACATTCCTCCCTGCAAAAGGTATTTAGTCTCGGGTCCATCTTGAGGAGGTGATATCTATCAATTTTCCACAAAGAACAACCAATATACAGCTTGGAACCAAGGATTGTCTCTTTCATCAAGAACCATTGTGGGGAGCGTGGAGAAGGCCTTCACCTACAGCGCCGAGCTGCCTAAGCCTCCTGCAGAAGGGCCCTCCGTGCTCCCAGACAACCCATGTTAAGCTAAGGACTTTCCCCTATGAGCTAAGCTGGAGTTCCCCCACACAGCAGCCCCCCACCCCCACCCCCGGCCCCGTCCTGAGCCCGTCCTCGACTCAAGGGCCTCCTCCTATCTCTGCTCTTCTTCGACACAACTTCCAGCGGTGTCTGGATGTCCAGGAGTCTGAGAAGCCCCAGCCCTGGGCTCATCCTCAGCAACTCCCTGCAACCCAGTGGCATCTGGATGTCCAGGGGTTTGGGAGCCGCCCAGCCCCAGGCTCCTAACTGCAGGCCCGCAGACCTCTAACCTTCGCGTTCCTGACTCCTTGCTGTTTCCATCCGACCGGACGCCCCCGCCCGGGAGCCAGGGAACCACAGCTTCCTACCTCCTAGACTGTGTTTTCCCACCCCCTGAGCGGTATTATTGGCCCTTCCCTTGAGCCTAACACCGGACAGAAGCGGTGTGCAGGGTAAATGCAGCAGGGCTAAACGCGAAATCATAGCTGTCGCTGCTGCTGCTATTATTATTGCTTTGGTTTTTAAGGATTTTTTTTTTTTTAAACAATGCCTCACTCTGGAGTCCAGTGTGATCACAAACTTAAAGGAATCCCCTTGCCTCAGCCTCCTCAGTGTATGCGCAAACCCTGGGAGATACAGGCAATCTGTGAGGTCTCTAGGTCTCTATCATGTAGATGCTGGGAATTGAACCTAGATCCCCTGGAAGAACAGCCAGTAATCTTAATCACTGTATTGGTGAGGTTTCTCTAGAGTAACAAAACTTATAGAATGAATATGTATATATGCATATATATTCATATATATGCACGCACACACACACACACACACACACACATATATATATATATATATATATATATATAGAGAGAGAGAGAGAGAGAGAGAGAGCATTTACGAGAACGACTTACAGTCTGCTGTCCAGCTAATCCAGCAATGGACGTCTATGAATGCAAAGTCCAAGAATCCAATAGTTCAGACCACAAGGCTGAAGGTCTCAGCTGGTTCTTGATATATGCTGGAATCCTGAAGACGTAGGCTTGCCCGGGAGACGAAGTAAGCAGGCAAAGAAAAACTTCCCTCTTCAATATACTTATATAGACCCAGAAGAAGGCATGGCCCAGATTGGAGGTGTTTCTTCCTTTCTCAGAGATCCAGAATAGGAGTGGATCTTCCAGACGAGATGAAGGAGGTAGTGAGATGTCTGTGTACTGGTGAACATCCAATCAAGGAATGAATTTTCTTTTCTTTTCTTTTTTTTAGAGACAGGGTAGCCCTGACTGTCCTGAAACTCACTCTGTAGACCAGGCTGGCCTCGAACTCAGAAATCCGTCTGCCTCTGCCTCCCAAGTGCTGGGACTACAGGCGTGCGCCACCACTGCCCGGCCCTGAACTTTCATTTAAATAGTGTGATGATTTGTATATGCTTGGCCCAGGAAGTGGCACAATTAGAAGGTGTGGCCCTGTCAGAATAGGTGCGGCACTTTGGGCGTGGGATTTGAGACCCTCGTGCTAGCTGCCTGGAGGCCAATATTCTGCTAGCAATTCTCCTCCTGCACCATGCCTGCCTGGATGCTGCCACGTTCCTTGATGATAAACTAAACCTTAACCTGTAAGCCAGCCCCAATAAGTGTTGTCCTTTATAAGACTTGCCTTGGTCATGGTGTCTGTTCACAGCAGTGAACCCCTAACTAAGGCAAATGACCACAGTTCCACTGTGGTGGGAGTGCACACCTTTAATCCTAGAGCTTGAGAGGCTGAGGCACATGCAGATCTCTGTAAATTCAAGGCCACTCTGGTTTACACAGTAAGTCCCAGGACAGCCAGAGCTACCCAGAGAAACCCTGTCTTGAAAAACAAAACAAACAAACAAAAAGGAAGTGGATCTCCCTACTTCAAATCAAGTTAACAACCCCTCACAGGTGTGCTCTATTTTGGGGTTTTAGCTAATTCCAGATATAGTCAAGCTGACAGCCAAGAATAGCTGTCCCAACCAACTGAGCCGTCTCTTTAGTGCAAAGACGGCCTTTCATACCTCAGTAGAGAACAGCTCACAACTACCGGTAACCTCAGCTCCAGGGATCTGATGCTTCAGATTCTCTCTCTCTCTCTCTCTCTCTCATGCACGAGCACACACACACACCACAGGAAAATAATTATCTATAGTTAAAAGAATTCAATAAATGAATCTTAGGGAGACCCCAATATTCAGAAGCCCCAAGCTTTTCATGGATTCTCTCGTTAGCCAAAGTATTTGCTACTACTGTTGCTAAGCCACAGCTTGTGAGCCTGAAAAGTTTTCCCATGTGGTTCAAACTATTTCTCCAAATAAAGGGCTGGCACGATGGCTCAGGGGTAACGGTGATTGCCACCAAGCCTGATGACCAGAGTTCGAATCATCTCACCTGCCCTGCCCTGCCCTGTCCTGTAGTAGTTTTATTGTCTTATCCTCAAAGAGGATGCAGCTGAAGGTTTATCTCAGTGATGGAGGACTTGCCTAGTACACACAAAGCCCTGGATTCCAACACACACACACACACACACACACACACACAGGGGTGAGGATCACGCTCAGCAGAAGGTACAGATCAGTGGTCTTGGATACGCTTAGCTCGCTCAAGGATGTAAACTCCATCCCCAGAATTGAAAAGAAGAAAATAAAATGAATAATAAGCTCTGGGCAAATTGCCTCCACCACCTCAGGTCCTGATCGTTAAATTATATCCCCTCCCTGTGTTTCGAAAAGCTAACCTCCCATACACCTTCGAAAGGCGACGGTGTTTGGAGGTAAAGTTCTTTAAAGAAGTGATTAAACACCATTCATAATGGCTCACACCTGTAATCTCAGTACTCAAGGCTGAGGCAGGTGGATTGCCATGGGTTTGAGGTCAGCTTGGACTATGTAATGAATGCCGGACCAGCCTGGGCTATAGAGAGAGACCCTGTTTCAGAAAGAGAAACAACCTGGTCTGAGGAGATGGCTCAGCAGCCAAGAGCGCTTGTTTCTCTTGCAGAGGACAGAGGTTGAGTTCCCAGCGTGGCCCTTACAACCTCGGGGAAACTTCAGTTCCAGGAAGGTGTTCCATACGCCCTCTTCTGGCTCTCTTAGGCACTGCAGGCACACGGTGCACAGACATACAGGACGTATTTATTTATTCTCTTATTTATTTATTTATTTATTTATTTATTCATTTTTATGATTTTTTTTTGCTTTGCTTTTCAAGACAGGGTTTCTCTGTGTATCCCTAGTGGTCTTGGAGCTGGCTCTGTAGACCAGACCGGCCTTGAACTCCTGCCTTTGCCTCCTGCATGCTGGGATTAAAGGCGTATGACATCATTGGCCAGCGCCTTTAAACCTCTTTCCTCCCATTCCTGTTGTCAAGCACTCTGTCCTATGGCCGGAGGCTCCTTTTTCCACTCACCAGCCCTGTTTTTGTTTCTAAAGAATTACTTATTTTCCTGTGATGTGTCTGTCTGTGTGTGTCTGTGTGCACTTGTGTGCAGCTGGGGCATGCCCTCAGACGCCAGGAGAGGGCACCGTGGAGCTGGAGTTACAGGGACTTGTGGCCCGCTCAGCACTGTTGCTAGGTTTGGGTTTGAACTCTTGTCCTCATGTGTGATCATCAAGTTGTCTTAACGGCTGAGCCACCTCTCCAGCCACCTCCTGCCTCCCTTGTCCTTTGAGACAGGATTTAACCTGCATCCGGCTGGCTCTGCTCCCTAGACCATTAAGGGTGACCCTCATATGGATAAGATTGGCCTTGGATTCTATTCCTCTACCTCTACCTCTACCTCCACCTCTACCTTCCAAGTTCTGAGGATACAGCCTTACCTTACCAGGTTCCTTGAGCATATATGACTTCCTGGGCCCCGTGGGAGCTGAGAACCACAAAAACACAATAGATCTTCCCTGACTCTGAAGCTACTGACAGCCTCCTGGGAGCTGGACAAGTGACGTCCTACAACCCCCACACAGGAAACTTGGCAAGAAGACAGGTCTGCTTGGGAACCAAAAGTTGAGATCTCTGTGGCCTGGTGAGCATCCAACCCAGGGGGCTGAATTTTAGTTTATTTGCATTGAAACAGCCACAGTTCTGCCAGGTGGTAGTAGTGGTGGCGCACGCCTTTAAGCCCAGCACTTGGGAGGCAGAGGCAAGCACATCTCTGTGAGTTCAAAGCCAGCCTGGTCTACAAAGCAAGTTCCAGGACAGCCAAGGCTACGCAGAGAAAGTCTGCCTTGAAAAATAAACAAACAAACAAAAACCAAACAAACAAAAACCACAATGCTGCATGTCCAGGTTCAGTTGAGCACGGTCTAGGCTATATGAGACTCTGATCAAAAAGACCAACAAATAAATGAAACATAACAATCACATATGTACTAGTGGTTATCCTGGCTGGCGGCATGGCCACGAACCATCTAAAGGGCAGTATCTGGAACTGACCGTGATAGCTCAGGAGAGAATTCGGGATTGCAGGACTATGACAAGTGGGGGGATAGTTGGAGGTGATTGAGGGGAGAGCGAGGGGTGGGTGCACATGCACGGAACAGTGTTAACACACATATCACCAGTCTGTTCACACACACACACACACACACACACACACACATGATAAATGTTTGAAAAGATAGATATGTTAGCCCTGGTGATTACTCAGTATCCGTAATATGTACAATCTTTTGTGTCCATTTAACATTTTTAAGAAACAAGGGCCGGGCGCGGTGGCACACGCCTGTAATCCCAGCACTTGGGAGGCAGAGGCAGGTGGATTTCTGAGTTCGAGGCCAGCCTGGTCTACAAAGTGAGTTCCAGGACAGCCAGGGCTACACAGAGAAACCCTGTCTCGAAAAACCAAAAAAAAAAAAAAAAAAAAAAAGAAAGAAACAAAACGGGAGGGGTGGGGATATTGCTCAGTGGCAAGGTGCTCGCTGTGGGCTCAAAGCCCTGGTTCGATCCCCAGCTTCGCACAGCCAGGTTCTAGTTTCAGCACCTGGGGGTGAGGTGGGGTGGGGTGGGGTGGGGTGGAGGCAGCAGGGCCAGTAATTCAAGGTCGTCTTGTGTACATTTAGGACTTCAAGGACATCATGGAATCTATAAGGCCCTGCCTCAGAAAACCATAATGAATAAGTAAGTGAATAAATTAGATTAAAAGGTTAAGAAAGGGCCAGGCGTGGTGGCACACTCCTGTAATCCCAGCATTTGGGAGGCAGAGAAAGGTGGATTTCTGAGTTCAAGGCCAGCCTGGTCTACAGAGTGAGTTCCAGGACAGCCAGGACTACACAGAGAAACCCTGTCTCAAAAAACCAAAAAAAAAAAAAAAAAAAAAGGTTAAGAAAAACCCAAGGAAAATGCAAACCAGAAACTGTATATAATAGCTTCCTTTCTAGATCAGTATGTAACCTAAACAGTAAAAGAAAAAAACTTTTTTTTAAATATTTGAAAGATTTAAAGTTATTTAATGTATTTGAGTACACTGTCTGGTGTTGTGAGCCACCATGTGGTTGCTGGGAATTGAACTCAGAACCTCTGGAAGAGCAGCCAGTGCTCTTAACCGTTGAGCCATCTTTCTAGCCCATTTTTTTCTTTTTTCTTTTAATTTCAAGATAGGCTCTGCCTTTGTAGTCCGAGCAGTGAACTCATGAGCTTCCTGCCTCAGTCTACCAGTGTTAGAAGGATAGTTCGGCGCCAGCATGTTGAGCAGAGCTACATCTGCTGACATGAAGATATACCCAGGGGACAAGCAAGCCACCAAGCCAAGTGCACCCCACCCTGCTACCTTTGGAGCACAAAGGGTAGATAACTACAGACATATTTTTATTTTTACACAAATAAAAGATGTAGGCTAGAGGGAAGCCTGGGATGATGGAAGGCAGGTAGGAGTAGACTTGGTGACATTTTCAGATATCATTTCTATCAGTTTTATGTATCTCTCTGCCATGTTTACTGGAGACGCCAAAGAGATGAGCCACTCGCCATGCCTTCGAGGGGCCATCTGGAGTGGGTCAGCCTCTAGGCATGTCTAGGAAGAATCATGGAGAGTAGGTTGATGGGGGGATGGGGGGAGGCACGTCCTGACTGGGATGTTGACAGCTGATCTCTGCAGATGCCGTGTGACCCTCAAATTGCCTTTATAGGGGGCAGGGCATTTTATTACAACAACAGGAAAAGTAACCAAGGCATTCTATCAATGCCTATATACC
Source organism: Apodemus agrarius (assembly GCA_964023405.1). Taxonomy (NCBI): domain Eukaryota; kingdom Metazoa; phylum Chordata; class Mammalia; order Rodentia; family Muridae; genus Apodemus; species Apodemus agrarius. The sequence goes on from OZ030006.1 coordinate 159,622,132, forward strand.
TGGCTAAGCATAACGTAAAATAGACCAAAAGCAAAACCAGGCAACGTTGAACAATTCGCCGTCTTATTTCTTTTGTGCATGTGGCCATCAGAGGACTACCGTTGGGAACTGGCCCCAAGGGATCAAACCTGTGGCTGGTCCCTTTGGCAGCAAGCCCCCTTCCCTGCTGAGCCATCTAGCCAGCCCTCAATTTTAAAAAGCACCAAATTCCTGGCTCTTTTCTGCCAGCCGCCTCTCATGCCCTCTTCAAAGTACCCTTCTTGCTCCCAGCTTACAAAAAGAACTGCGGGCTAATCATCCTAGAACCGCTGGAGGATCGTGGGACGGAGGTGAGTCTGAGAGGTGGTCGCAGGCGGCTCCCATGCCCTGCGGCACTTGGGATGCAGAATGGCGCGCAAAGACCTTTGGGTAGAAAGGCTGATGCCAGCTCGGGCAACTGAGAGGTGTGCGAGGGACCCGCAGGAGGTGGAGTCTGATGGGCGGTGCTTAGGCCACTGGGAGAGGGGGTAACACCTTCCAGGGGGAATGGGGGGCCTGGCCCACCCCCCTTGGCTTCCTGGGTTGGAGGTGAGGTTTCCTCCCTCCAACTCCTGTCATTAGCCCTCTGACCCCCTAGCCTAGAAATAATAGGGTCCACCTAACCAAACGGTAGAAATCCTAAGCGCCGGTGCCAAGGACCTGGGACCACCATGCCTGGCATATGATCTAATTTTTAAGAAAAGGTGTATGGCCGGGCGTGGTGGCACACACCTGTAATCCCAGCACTTGGGAGGCAGAGGCAGACGGATTTCTGAGTTCAAGGCCAGCCTGGTCTACAGAGTGAGTTCCAGGACAGCCAGGGCTACACAGAGAAACCCTGTCTCAAAAAAAAAAAAAAAAAGTGTATGAAGCCAAGAGGTGGTGTACACACCTTTAATGCCAGGACTCAGGAGCAGACACAGGGGCGGGCTTCTCTGAGTTTGAGGCCAGCCTGGTCTTCAGATCAGGTTCTAGGAGAGCCAGGGCTTCACAGAGAGATCTCATCTTGAAATACAAAACCAAACAAAAGATGGCGTGTGAGCGTTTTGCCTGCATTTAGTTTAATCCCAAAAAATTCGTGGAGAAAGGCCATGGACACAAAATCATAGCCAAATTCACTCATTAAAGCAAGTAAATAACTAAAGCAAACGTTTTTACTGGGCACACAGGCTGCTTCCCCCTAAGGCCGGGTTCCAGAGGCCAGCACTGGATGTGAAGGAGGTTTTTATAGACCAGGGGGAGTGGGTTTCCAAATGGGGGATTCGGCGGGCAAAACAGGCAAGGCGACAGGAACAGGACAGAAGCACGACAAGTTGGCCACATCGACCGTCTGAAAGACAGCCATGGCTGCTGTCACAGGGTAGTCATCACAACAGGTAGTTACAACAACCCTCTCAAACAAAGGTAGGGTTGTAAATCGTTTTTTGTTTTTTTTTTGTTTTTTTTTTTTTAAACAAAGACATGGCTACCATGTCCTGGGACAGGCAGTACAGAACCATTTGTAGTTAAGGTCCCAGTTGGGACATAGCCCAGTGCTTGAGGAACAGGTTTAATCACAAACAGGAATGAGCCTCGTTTCTCCTTACTATAAGATGGCTTTTAAGCCTAAGAGGGAGGCAGCCGGCACGTCAATGTGGCGGTGTGTTCCCGGTGCCTGCTGAAGTCAGCAGGGGGTGATCCCTGGAACTGGGGTTACAGATGGTTGTGAGCTGTCACGTGAGTGCTAGAGGTTACGCTCAGATCCCCTGGAAGAGCCACAGGTGCCTCTGAGCCATCTCTCGGAGCCAGAATGGGGGGAGTGTAGCTTAGTGGAGAAAACTTGTCTACCAGGACTCAATCACACACACACACACACACACACACACACACACACACACTTTTTTTTTTTTTTTACTAGTCGTCTTAGGGATTCCATTCCTGTGAAGAGACACCATGACCAAGGCAACTCTTGTAAAGACAACATTTAACTGGGGCTGGCTTACAGGTCCAGTGGTCCAGTCCATTATCACCAAAGGGGAGAGCATGGCAGCATCCAGGCAGGCATGGTGCGGGAGGAGCTGAGAGTTCTACATCTTTATCTGAAGACTGGCAGTGGAAGACTGACTTCCAGGCAGCTAGGATGAGGGTCTTAAAGCCCATACCCACAGTGACACACCTACTCCAACAAGGCCACACCTCCAAATAGTGCCACTCCCTGGGCCAGGCATATACAAACCATCACAGTAGAGTTTTCATACCTTGAGAGAATTGTTCTGTATTATAGGGTGGTGTGGTTCCTGAGAACTTGTAATGTGCAATATTGGTCACAAGGTGGCGCCAAAACATGCCTTATTCTCTGGAGTCTTATTAGTTTGACTGTGTAGACCAGACTGTGTAGGCCTTAAAGGTTTCTGGCCTCCGCTACTGGAGTGCTGGATTTACAAGCATGTGGTACCTTGTTGCTCCTCAAAACTGAGGATTAAAAAAAAATTAACAGCAGACCTTTGATAAAGAGAGACCAGAGGGCTGGAGAGATGGCTCAGTGGTTAAGAGCATTATCTGTTCTTCCAGAGGTCCTGAGTTCAATTCCGAGCAATCACATGGTGGCTCACAACCATCTGTAATGGGATATGATGCCCTCTTCTGGTGTGTGTGAAGACAGCTACAGTGTGCTTAGATGTAGCAATAAATAAATCTAAGAGAGAGAGAGAAAGAGAGAGAGAGAGAAAGGGGCCATTCTGTCTGAAGGAACCAGTCTGAGGAGAAGGGAGTCCCAGTGTTTCCTCTGTGGACCAAGATGTCTCTGTGCCCTTAGAAAATTACATATAGGACAAAAGACTTGACAAGAGTTGGGCTGGAGAGACCGCTCAGTGGTTAAGAGCACAGACTGCTCTTCCTGGAGGTCCTGAGTTCAAATCCCTGCATCCACATGGTGGCTCACAACCACCTGTAATGAGAGCTGATGCCCTCTTCTGGAGTGTCTGAAGACAACTACAGAATACTTACATATAATAATAAATAAATCTTAAAAAAAAAAAAAAAAAAAAGAATTGACAAGAGTCAACCTAATTGATGACATAATTAGTAAAACAGACACTTATTTCAGGGCACAGGGACCAGAGCTGGCTCAGTTGGTAAAAGTATTTACCCACAAGAGCATGCAAGTGCCTGTTTTCTTTGTTTCTGCGTCAGAGTCTCTCTACATAGCTCTGGCTGTTCTAGAACTCATTGTATAAATCAGGCTGGCCTCAAACTCACAAAGACCTGTCCAGTCTGGTTTGAAGTTTACAATCCCAGCTCTGGAAGAAAGACAGGCCAATCCCTGGATATACGAGCCAGCCAGCTTAGTCCACTGACCCAGCCTAGCCTAACCTCAGGACAGAGACCTTGTCTCAGAAAATGAGAATGACACCTAAAGATGACCCCTGAGGTCTATCTCGGGTCTACGCCTGCACGTGTACCTTCACACACATGCACATGCACATGAGCACACAACACGGCCACCTACAAAACGGGCTACTCGTCAGGTGTATCCTCAACTACACAGGTACAGGCTAGCCCAGGGCATTTTCTCATGAAAATTTTGACTTAAAAAAAGAAAATCAGAGGCTGGACACAGTGGGACACACTTCTGATCCCAGCACTCAAGAGGCGGTGTGGATGGGTCTCTGAGTTCAAGACCAGCCTAGTCTATACAGGGAGTTCCAAGCCAGCTAGGACTAGCTGTATGCCATATTAAAAACAAAACAAAAAACAAAACAAAACAAAAACCTTGTCTTTAAAAAGGGAGAATTCACACAGGGCCCCAAAGCTGGATCAAATTGAGAGCCTCCTCACTCAGCAGCCCAAGCCCTGGAATTCCAGGCACCACACCGTGCTCAGTGACTTTTGCTTAAAAATAGGACTAAGAGTGTGACTGAGCATGTGTGAGGCCCTGGACTCCACCCCCAGCACTGAAAGAGAAAAATCTCTACCACAAATGTTGGATAAAAACGTTACGGAAGAATTCGGACGTCGGCATTTGAGGCAGAGGCTGGACGGATGGCTTAGTGGTCAGAGCGCTTGCTCTTCTAGAGGACCAGGGTTCAGTTCTTAGTGCTGACGCAATTGCTCATAACCACTTGTAACTCCAGTTAAATCATATTCAACGCCCTGTTACCATCTCTGCGGGCACAAGGCACACGTGCACAAACGTGCAGGAAAAAAAATACCCAAAAAATTAAGGAGACCTGCCTCCATCACACAAAAACAAACAAAACAAAAACACAACAGCCGGGCAATGGTGGCACACACCTTTAATCCCAGCACTTGGGAGGCAGAGGCAGGCAGATTTCTGAGTTCGAGGCCAGCCTGGTCTACAAGAGTGAGTTCCAGGACAGCCAGAGCTACACAGAGAAACCCTGTCTTGAAAAACAAAACAAAAAAACACAACAAAAAAGTGATAATACACTCTAGTCACATAAAATTATACAAAAGAAAAAAGTCAGGCTTTAGGAACTGAATTCTCAGCTGGGGCTTGTGATTTTTTTTTTTTCCCTGTCCTTATTGCTACAGGAGCAAAAGTTCATAAAGGTCTGTGAGTGCAGGCTTTCTCTCCAGGGTCAGTGTCGGGAGACACAGTCCATTAAATGTGGACAGAGCTCTTAGTCTCAATGCTAGAGAGGCTGAGGTAGGAGAGATGTGAGTTCAAGGCAGCCTGGGCTACACTCTCCAGTATAGCTGGTGTATAGTGAATACACAAGATCCTATCTACACACACACACACACACACACACACACACACACACGCAGGAGGTCTGTTTTACTGTTAGATATTTCACTTGTTTTGGTGCACCAGTAAATAAAGCCAACAAAAGATCCAGGAGGCTGACCAGTGTAGGCGGCTGAGATGACGCGGCCTGGCCATCCAGGGCCCCTGGCAGTCTGCTCAGTTCCACAATCCCGCAGCGAGCTCCGAGATCTTGAGTATGATGCATCTATGTTGTCTCCTAAACAGGTTTCTTAGGGGTCTGTGGTGCCCCCACCCCCACCCGACCGAATTCTCCTGCTACTTGGCTCTAAGAACTAAGACAACGTTCCCACAGAACAGGAGGAACCCCCAAGGCATAGGATTCTGGGAAAGCGACATCTTTATATAAATTATCTTTATTTATATGGCATACAAAAGGTATAAATAGGATTCATGTAAAACCTGCACACTCAGAGAGTCCGTGTCTTATGCTTAGGAGCCTTACTCTCTAAGCTGGACGGAAAGGTTAGACCCGGTGGCCCGGAGCCCCAGCCCCTTTAAGTGGGGACAAAGGAGCAGCGTTCAGCTCCACAGGTGGCTTGTGGGGAAAGCAGAGGTGTGTCAGGTTTCGGAGCACGTTTATGAACAAGGCACTTAATGGGAAGCATGCCAGAGGCAGAAACAGTGCCATCTGAAGGGACAGGCAAGCCGCTGGCTTAGCACAGGTCTCACCTCCCAGATCTCACTCGGTCATCACACGGGCCGTATGACGAGGAGCGGGGAGGACAGGCTGCAGGGATGAAGGGACCTCCTCCGCACAGGCAAAACCATGGAGGAGCGGCTGGAGACCCTTCACCCATGCTGGGAAGCAGTTTGGGAGTGGGGGAACCACAGAATGTAGACCCCAAGTTTTTGAATTCTCGAGTTCAGGTACGTCGTAGGCTGGGGACCTTGAGGACTTTGTCATGATTGGCTGGGAGATGCTCTGGCAGTGTCTGCACTGGTGTGGGTCAGGGCTTCGAGGCTGGGGGACAGAGCTGAGGGGCAGGGCCTGCGGAGTGTCGGCGGGCGGAGAGGCGGCCTTCTCACCAGGACACCTGCTGCCTCCAACAAGACACTAGATTAAGATGCTGGAGAGCAAAGGTTCCAGAGATCTGGCCAGTCACGCTTCTGAGATGGCTGCCCGCCAACCTACTCTGAGGACAAGCAAGAGGGAGGCTGGGGCAGCAGGGTCAGATCCGGGAACAAACGAGTGTCACATGTCCCTAGACGGCATATGACAGCCATAATCTGCGTGAGGCAAAAGCTACCAAAAGTGGATTCTGCAGGACTTCCTCTTAAGAGGCAGTCTGT
>OZ030006.1:159633210-159835710 GCA_964023405.1 Apodemus agrarius
TAAGATTAACATAGCCAGGCGGTGGTGGCGCATGCCTGTAATCCCAGCACTTGGGAGGCAGAGGCAGGCGGATTTCTGAGTTCGAGGCCAGCCTTGTCTATAGAGTGAGTTCCAGCATGGCCAGGGCTACACAGAGAAACCCTGTCTCGAAAAACCAAAAAAAAAAAAAAAAGATTAACATAGCTACACCGGGCGGTGGTGGCGCACGCCTGTAATCCTAGCACTCTGGGAGGCAGAGGCAGGAGGATTTCTGAGTTCGAGACCAGCCTGGTCTACAGAGTGAGTTCCAGGACAGCCAGGGCTATACAGATAAACCCTGTCTCGAAAAAACCAAATCCAAAAAACAAAACAAAACAAAAAAAGATTAACACAGCCATTTGAATCATAAAAAAAAAAAAAAATTAAGAAAAAAAAACATCAAAGCTAGGGCTACAGCTCAGCGGCAGAGCAACTGCTGACCAAGTGTAAGGCCTCAAGTCTAACAGTGCCCAGTAACGTAACAGAGAAGGGTAGGAGCTGACCACACAGGTGGGGCAGGGTCGGGAGGGGGGATGGGACGGGGGAAGGATACAACAGCCATTACTCTGAAATCACAGAACTACAGAAGGAACAGGCCGGTGATCTGAGGCTCCGTCACCTGAGTTTGCCGATGTAACTTTCCCCTTCGCGAGACAAATCTGTCGGGTCTGTGGAGACCAGGTAGTTGGACGTTTTGCTCTTTTTCCGCTTCCTGCCGGCTAGAAGAAATATCTGAGGAAAGACAAATGTCAGTCAAACACCGGTCCAGTGAGTCCAGTCTTAATCGGTGCCATATCACGTGCCAAGAAATCATTCTGGGCCCGGCATGGTAGACCTGTAATCTCAGCACTCAGGAGGCCAAGGCAGGAAGATCTCTGTGAATTTGAGATTTTAAAGAGTGAGTTCTAAAGAGTGAGTACCTAAAGAGACCCTGTCTCCAAACACAAGAATGAAACAAAACAAAACAAAAGCACCCAACCAACCAAAAAAAACCATAAAAATAAGTAAATATATAAATGAAAGCCAGCACTTGGTGGGTCAGCTCTGTAGTGGGACAGCTTGGTGGTGGGGCACCTACCCCAGTGCAGGAGGCTGAGCCCCACCCATCCACAGGCAAACACTTCTCCACATGAACACGGGCAGGGGTGAGGAACTAGAGAGCCTGCCCATGACTAGGACTTCTGGGCACACGACCGACCCACTGACAGGTGCTGTGCAGTCTAACTAGAGGCTTCCTGGACATAGTCAGTTCCTACAACAGCCTTGTCGTCTCGGGAGCAGCTCAGGCTTAGGGTGTGGCTTGATGGAGCAGCACCTGCTTAGCATGCATGATGTTTTGTCCCTAGCACAGAAGAGGACGGCCTGGGACGGACCCTACCTTGCGGTTCTCCTCCTTCTCCAGGTGCATAAAGTAGGTGGGGAAGAGGCCACGGTCCATGCCTTTCTTATCCCTGGTCACTCTACACTTCACCGTGACGCCCCGAGGAGCAGGACTATAAGCAAATTCCTCTAAATTCTCCACTTCTCCGAGCTGGGCATCACCCTGCTGGGCTGTCACACCGGAAGCTCCTGTCTCCTGGAAATACAATATGAGCAACCAGAATTGAGCACAGACGTCACCCCTGCGACAGACACTTGGTGGGCAAAACCTTCTGCCTCTCCCCGACCCTGTCTTTTGTCCTCTGGCAAAGGGCGACCCGACGGGTCAAACAGAACCAGGAGCCCTGAGGTAAACACTCCTAGGTGTCTGGGGACAGTCCCACTAGCTGCTTCAGCACAACACACCGAGGATGCTTTCTGGCTGGCTGCAGCGGTCTCCTCTGAGCGAGCCAGTGGCGAGCTGAGGGTCTCCCCCTCCTCCTCCTCCTTGTCGGGCTCCTCGTCATAGTTCACACTGCTCAAGATGCCTGGCGAGAAAGGGAACAGACCTCTCAGCAGCTGCCAACTGCGGCCTGAAAAGATCACATTAGTAATAAAGAGTGTGGAGGGACCCCAGGTAAGACCCCGCCCTGGGCCCACAAACTCCCCTTAAAGCACACCACACTGCCGTAAACTGCACCCCACCAGCTGGGCTCCACATTCTGGACCATGACTTCAGCGGAAGACCTATGCTGTCCCAGGGCCCACGCAGGTTCCAGGGACTACAGAGACAAACCCATCGGACAAAGATAAACTCAGAAATTAGCACCTAAACCTACAATAGGCAGATAACTAGAGGGGAGTGTTAGAATACCACCAGAAACAGCCAGAGTACCACCTATTACAGCCATCTTATAACAGCAAGCCCCGGACATCCCAACACAGCAGAAACACAAGAAGATGACCTGAATCCCAATCTTGTGAAGATGATAAAAGCCATTAAAGAGGAAGTAATTAAATCCCTTAAAAAATACAGGAAAATATAATCAAACAGGTAAGGAAAATGGATAAAACTGTTCACGCCCTGCAAATGGAAATAGAACCAATAAAGCGCACGCATGCACACACACACAGACACACACACACACACACACACACACACACACACACACATAGACAGACACACAATATACACACACACACTCAGGCAACCCTGGAGACAGAAAACCTAGGTAAGCAAACAGGAATTACAGATTCAAGCATCACCAGTGGAATACAAGAGATGGAAAAGAGAATCTCAGGTATAGAAAATATGTGATAGAAGAAATCAATAATCAGTCAAAGAAAATGTCAAATCAAAAATGTTCCTAACACGAGACATCCAGGAAATCTGTGATAACAAGAAAAGACGAAACCTGAGAATAATAGGAAGAGAAGAGGATGAAGAGTCTCAGCTCCAAGGCCCAGAAAATATTCTCAACAAAAATCATAGAAGAAAAATTTCATAACCTAAAGAAAGAGATGCCTATAAACATACAAGAAGTATACAGAATACCAAATAGACTAGACAAGAAAAGAAAATCTCCATGCCACATAACAACAAAAATACTAAATGTATAGAACAAAGGATATTAAAAGCTGCAGGGGAAAAGGCCAAATAACATATAAATGCAGACCTATTAGAATTACACACAACTTCTCAACAGAGATTCTAAAAGCCAGAAGGGCCTGGGCAGAGGTCCTGCTGACTGTAAGACAACAAAGATGTCAGCCTAGACTACTACACCCAGCAAAACTAACAATCTCCATAAATGGAGAAAACAAAATATTCAATGACAAAACCAAATTTAAACAATGTCTATCTATAAATCAGCTCCACAGAACATACTAGAAGGAAAATTCCAATCCACAAGGTTAACTACACCCAAGAAAACACAAGAAATAATTTTACATCAGCAAAAACAAATGAAGGCCTGGAGAGATGGCTCAGCGGTTAAGAGCACTGACTGATCTTCCAAAGGTCCTGAGTTCAAATCCCAGCAACCACATGCTGACTCACAACCATCTGTAGTGAGATCTGACGCCCTCTTCTGGAGTGTCTGAAGACAGCTATAGAGGACTTACATATAATAAATAAATAAATCTAAAAGAAAAACAAATAACAAAACAAATTTTTTGCCAGGCGGTGGTGGCGCATGCCTTTAATCCCAGCACTTGGAAGGCAGAGGCAGGCGGATTTCTGAGTTCGAGGCCAGCCTGTTCTACAGAGTGAGTTCCAGGACAGCCAGGACTACACAGAGAAACCCTGTCTCAAAAAACAAACAAACAAAAACAAAAAAACAAAAAAAAAAGGGAAACATGCAACATACATGTACCCCCCCGACACACACACATACTACTACTACTACTACTACTACTACTACCACCACCACCACCTCCACCATCAACATAACTGGAATTAACAATCACTGGTCATTACTATCTCTCAATATCAATGGACTCAATTCCCCAGTAAAAAGACACAGGCTAACAGAATGGACTCGAAAACAGAATCCATCCTTCTGCTGCACACAAGAAACACAACTCAACATCAAAGATAGACACTACCTCAGAGTAAAGAGCTAGAAAAAGATTTCCCAAGCAAATGGACTCAAGAAGCAAGCTTGGGTAGCCATCCTAATAATTAACAAAATAGGCCTTAATTAATTAATCAAGAGAGCTGGGCGTGGTGGCACACTCCTGTAATCCCAGCACTTGGGAGGCAGAGGCAGGCGGATTTCTGAGTTCGAGGTCAGCCTGGTCTACAGAGTGAGTTCCAGGACAGCCAGGACTACACAGAGAAACCCTGTCTCATAGAACCCCCCCCCAAAAAAAATTAATCAAAAGAGATAGGGAAAGACACTTCATACTCACCAAAGGAAAAATCCACCAAGATGGTGTCTAAATTCTGAATATCTATGCCCCACATTGGTAAAAGAAACATTAGTAAAGCTTAAATCACACATGGGACCTCAGAGATTAATGGAAAGGTCATCCAGACAGAAACTAAACAGAGAAATAACGAAACTAACAGACATTATGAATCAAATGGCCCTAATGGCTATCTATTGAACATTTCACCCAAACACAAAAGAATATATATACCTTCTTCTCAGCACCTCTTGGTACTGTTTCCAAAATTGGCCATATATTCTGTCACAAAGCAAGTCTCAACAGATACAGAAAACTGAAATAGCCACCTGTATCTTATCAGACCACCATGGATCACAGCTAGACTGCAGAAACAACATGGAAACTGAACAACTCTCTTCTCAGTGACCACTGGGGTCAGGGGAGAGAGAGAGAAGGGGAGGGAGGGAGGAAGGAAAGGACGGAGAGGGAGGGAGGGAGAGGGAGGGAGGGAAGGAGAGAGGGAAAGGAGGGAGAGGGAGGGAGAGAGAAGGGGAGGGAGGGAGGAAGGAAAGGAGGGAGAGGGAGGGAGGGAGAGAGAGGGAGGGAGGGAGAGAGGGAAAGGAGGGAGAGGGAGGGAGAGAGAAGGGGAGGGAGGGAGGAAGAGAGAGGGAGGGAGGGAGAGAGAGGGAGAGAGAAAGAAAAGACTTTCTAGATTTCAATGAAAAAGAAGGCACAACATTCCTAAACTAATGGGACATAGTGAAGGCAGTGCTAAGAGCAAAGTTCACAGCACTAAGTGCCTTCGTAAAGAAACAAGGGAGATCATGTACTGGTGCCTTAACAGCACCCGTGAGAACACCAGACCAAGAAGCAAAGACACCCAAGAGGAGTAGGCGTAAGAAATAACCAAACCGGCCGGGCGGTGGTGGCGCACACCTTTAATCCCAGCACTTGGCAGGCAGAGGCAGGTGGATTTCTTCTGAGTTCGAGGCCAGCCTGCCAGGACTACACAGAGAAACCCTGTCTCGAATAACCAAAAACAAACAAACAAACAAACAAACAAACCCAGGGCTGAAATCAATAAAAATAGAAACAAAGAGAACAATATAAATAATCAATGAAACAAAGAATTGTTTCTTTGCAAAAATCAGTAAGAGTCAAACTCTTAGCCAAACTAACTAAAAGGCAGAGAGAGAATATCCAAATTAACAAAATCAGAAATGAAAAGGGGGGACATAACAGCAGACACCCTGGAAATTCAAAAAATCATTAGTTCTTACTTCAAAAACCTGTACCACAAAATTGGAAAGTGGGGAATACCCATGAGCACACTGGTACAGGAGAGAAGCTTCTGAACAGACACCCACAGCTCAGGCACTAAGACCAACAGTTAATAAGCGGGACCTCATGAAACCGAAAAGCTTCTGTAGGGCAAAGGAAGGACACTGTCGAGAGAACAAAATGGCAGCCTACAGATCAGGAGATGATCTTCACCTCCTCCATGTCTGACAGAAGGCTAATATCTAAGATCTATAAAGACCTCAAGACACTTGACATCAACAAACCAAATAACCCAATTTAAAAAAAAAAAAAAAAAGTGAGCTGGGCGTGGTGGCGCACGCCTTTAATCCCAGCACTTGGGAGGCAGAGGCAGGCGGATTTCTGAGTTCGAGGCCAGCCTGGTCTACAGAGTGAGTTCCAGGACAGCCAGGGCTATATAGAGAAACCCTGTCTCAAAAAAAAAAAAAAAGTGAGTGTGTGTGTGTGTGTGTGTGTGTGTGTGTGTGTGTAGATTTAAACAGAGAATTCTCAACAGGGGAATGTCTAATGACCAAGGAGCTCTTAAAGAAATGTTCACCATCCTTAGCTATGAGGGAAATGCAAATCAAAATGACTCTGAAATTCCAGCTTAATACTGCCAGAATAGTTAAGATCAAAAACTCAAGTGATGGGACAGGGGTGGGGGTGGGGGAGTCTGGGGGGGACACACGACACGTCCATCCTCCTCCATTATCCTCCTCCATTACTGGTGGGAATGCAAACTTGTACAATTGCTTTGGAAATCAATTTGGCAGTTTCTCAGAAAGCTGAGAATAGTTCTACCTCAAGACCCAGCTAGGGCTGGAGAGAGAACTCAGAGGCTGAGAGCACTATCTACTCTTCCAGAGGTCTGAGTTCAATTCCCAGCTACCTCATGGTGGCTCACAACCATCTATAAAGTTATGGGCAAGAAGTTAATATTGAAATAAAGCTTTAAAAAAAAAAAAGACCCAGCTATACTACTACTGAACATATATCCAAAAGACTCTCCACCATACCACAAGGATACTTGCTCAACTATGTTCATAGAGGCTTTATTCATAATAGCTAGAAACTGAAAACAACGTAGATGCCCCTCAACTGAAGAATAAAGAAAATGTGGTTCATCTACACAATGGAATATTACTCAGCTATTAAAAACAAGATCATGAAATTTGCAGGCAAATGGGTGGAACTAGAAAAGACCATCCTGAGTGAGGTAACCCAGATCCAGAAAGACAAACACGGCACCTACTCACTATAAGTGGATATTAGCCATAAAGTAAAGAATAACTCTGCTACAATCCACAGATGCAAAGAAGCTAAGTAACAAGGACTCATGGAGGGACGCGTGACTCTCACTGACAAGGGGAACTAGAACAGACATCATGTCGCCTGGGCGTGGTGGCGCACGCCTGTAAGCCCAGCACTTGGGAGGCAGAGGCAGGCGGATTTCTGAGTTCGAGGCCAGCCTGGTCTACAGAGTGAGTTCCAGGACAGCCAGGACTACACAGAGAAACCCTGTCTTGAAAAACCAAAAAAAAAAAAAAAAAAAAAAAAAAAAAAAAAGGAACAGACATCGTGGGGGAATGATCTGATGGGGGTGGGGATGGGAACAGGAGGGAACCCATGATGGTGGCCCTAGCTAAGAATAGCAACGGGGGACACAGACGCTGCAGTGGCCATTCCTGTAACCAGGCAAGACTTCCACTGGAGAGCCTGGGACACCAAGCCAACCACAAGTCCTTCGACCCTCAGTTTGTCCTGCCGATAATACGTGTCGGGGTGAAGATGGAGCAGGGATAGACAAGGTCTGGTCCAGCCTGAGACCCAGGCCGCGAGAGGGAGCCACCCCGGACACTGTCAAGGATATTCTGCTATCCTTGCAGACAGCAGCCTAGCACAGCCACCAGCAGAGGGGCTTCACCAAGCAGCTGAAGCAGATGCAGAGACCCAGAGTCAAACGTTAAGCAGAGCTTGTGGAATCCTGGGTAAGACAGGGAGGAAGAGTGGAAGGAGCCAGAGGATCGAGGACACAAGAAAACCCACAGACTCTATTAACCCAGGCCCAGAGGGGCTCACGGACTGAACTGCCAACCACAGAGCATGCACAGGACTGACCTAGGCCCTCCGCACGCACGGTTCAGGGGTGTAGCATAGTCCTCGTGTGGGACTCCTAACAGAGGAAGCCGAGGCTGACTGACTCCACTGCCTGCCCGGGGCCCCTCCTACCAGACTTACTGTAATGATATCCAAGGCTGGGGGCTATCTATGGAAGGCCCCCCACCTTTTCTGAATTGAAAGGGAACTGTGGGTGTAAAGTAAGTTAAAAGAAGGGAGGGGAGGGGAGGGGAGGGGAGGGGAGGGGAGGGGAGGGGAGGGGAGGGGAGGGGAGGGGAGGGGAGGGGAGGGGAGGGGAGGGGAGGGGAGGGGAGGGGAGGGGAGGGGAGGGGAGGGGAGGGGAGGGGAGGGGAGGGGAGGGGAGGGGAGGGAAGGGAAGGGAAGGGAAGGGAAGGGAAGGGAAGGGAAGGGAAGGGAAGGGAAGGGAAGGGAAGGGAAGGGAAGGGAAGGGAAGGGAAGGGAAGGGAAGGGAAGGGAAGGGAAGGGTTTTACAGGGCGATGGTGAGCACCTTTGATCCCAGCACTTCGGAGGCAGAGGCAGAGGCAGAGGCAGATGGGTCTCTGAGTGCAGTGCGAGGCCAGTCTGTCTGTAGATCAGAGTGAGTTTCAGAACAGCCAAGACTAGACAAAGAAACCCTGTCTCAACCTACCTCCAAAAAGAGGAATTAAAAAAAAATTTTTTTTCTTGCTTAAGACATTCCCAAGTGCCAAAAAAAAAAAAAAAAAAAAAAAAAAAAACATTCCCAAGTGGGGCCAGCAAGGTGACTCAGTAGGTAAAGGGGCTTGCTGCCAAGGTTAACAGCCTGGGATCAATTCCTGGAGCCCACATGGTGGAAAGAAAGTTGTGACACCCTAAAGTTGCTCTCTGACATCCACATGTGTGCCCAGGCATGTACACACACACACACACACACACACACATACACACACACAAGCTAATAGTAGTAGCAGCAGCAACAGCAACAATAAATCACTAACTGGACCCGGTCTGGTAGTCCATGCTTGTAGTCCTAGTACTCAGGAGGCAGAGGCAGAGGCAGAGGCAGAAGGACTATGAAGTCAAGGCTATCCTTGGCTACAAAACAAGCTTGAGGCCAGCCTGGGCTACATGAGACCTGTCTCACCACCACCTCCTATTATGTTTTAGGCCAACTTTGAAGTCCTGTTATGACCTCCCACACTCTATGAAGCCCGTGCCTTCTTTTTCTATTTGTTTGTTTGAGACAGAGTCTCACATGTAGCTCTGGCTATCCTGAACTCAGTCTGTAGACCAGGCTGGCCTGGAACACACTGAGATCTGCCTGCCTGCGTCTCCTGAGTGCTAGCAGTAAAGGTGTGCCCACCACACCCTGTATCTCTACTCCAGAACTAGCCCTGCCCACTCTCCCTCCCTCCTGCCCGATCACACCCCACCCGGCTCCAGGCTGCCCAGGCTGCCCTCTCAGCGGGCCGGCTCCTGTGCTGTCAGGCCCTGGCACTTCCCCTGGGAGGCTGCCATACCACGCAGTCTGGGTTAGGAGCACCCAGGACTCTCTGGCACCTTTTCACTTCTAGCACAAAGCAATGATTATTTGATTTTTGAGACGGTCTCATGTAGTCCAGGATAGCCTTGAACTCCACCTTCCAAGTGGTGGGAGGCCCAGCATGTGTCTCTACACATAGTTCTGTCAGTGCTGGGGATGAAAGTCAGGGCTTCGAGCATGCTGGACACGCCAGCAACTGGGGTGCAGCCCTAGGCCGCAAAGCCTCAGTCACAACAAACCCTTTCTTTTTTTCTTTTCTTTTCTTTTTTTTTTTTTTTTTTTTTGGTTTTTCGAGACAGGGTTTCTCTGTGTAGTCCTGGCTGTCCTGGAACTGTAGACCAGGCTGGCCTCGAACTCAGAAATCTGCCTGCCCCTGCCTCCCAAGTGCTAGGATTAAAGACGTTCGCTACCACTGCCTGGCCCTTCCTTCTTTCCTTTCTTGACAGGGTTTCTCTGTGTAGCCCTGGCTGTCCTGGAACTCACTTTGAAGATCAGGCTGGC
Organism: Apodemus agrarius; assembly: GCA_964023405.1. NCBI lineage: Eukaryota > Metazoa > Chordata > Mammalia > Rodentia > Muridae > Apodemus > Apodemus agrarius. Next base: position 159,642,924 of record OZ030006.1, read on the forward strand.
CTGAAACTCAGAGATCCACCTGCCTCTGCCTCCTGAGTGCTGAGGGCATGTGCCACCATGTGCCTCTGCCCACTAAGCCATCTCCTTGGCCCTCAGAAGTTTCTTCTTTAAAATTAAAACTCATCTATTTAGTTAAGAGGTGTGTGTGGGGGACAGTTGGTTGGGCTGACTCTCTCCTTATGGGATTTTCCCACCTCAGGCGCTCAGGCTCGGCAGCCCACATCTTCAGCCACTCGGCTGGCTCACGGGCCTCAGCCTATTTTCTAAAAGGATTGCAGAGGTGAGTATCCGGGTACTCTACCACACTGCGGCAGACGCTCGGTCCAGCTCCCCAGCGGAGCCGGCAGTGCGGGTGGGCGGGCACCTCGCATTCTCTGATCTCACCCGCCTTCGCTTTCTCACTTGGAGGGAGGGGATAGAGCCGGGGTGGGGAAGGTCTATGATCTCAGCACTCAAGAGACTCAGAGGGGAGCACCTCACGTTGGGAGCACCTCACGTTGGGAGCACCTCACGCTGGGAGCCAGCCTGGGCTATATAACACCCTGTCTAAAAGGAAAAAGAGAAAGAAAAAGAAACCAGGTTTTAAAGAAACAAAATTGCAGCTGGGTGGTGGTAGGTGGCGCACGCCTGTAATCCCAGCACTCGGGAGAGGCAGAGGCTGGTGGATCTTCGGGTTCAAGTCCAGCCTGGTCTATACAGTGAGTTCCAGGACAGCCAGGGCTACACAGAGAAACCCTGTCTATAAATAAATAAATAAATAAATGGCAAAAATAGGCAAAACCAGGCACTTGATGTCACTGCGAAATTGTTTTTAAGGAGAAAAGAGATTTTTCAGGGGAACTCTGAAATGCAAGTCCTCCTGTAACACCAGCAACTGATGAAACGGGCTCTTGTCACAGATTTACAGAGTGTCGGGGACAAAGTGGCCAAGACACAATCTGCTAAAAAGAGGTGATGTGAGTGTCATCCTTCAAGCCCAGCTACCACCATCTTGGGGTGTATAGCTGCCCCCTCTTACAAAAGGACAATGGGAATTGGGCACGCTGACTGTTTATAGCCCCTCACTGAGGGCCGGGGAGGATCCCAAGACCCCACCTGGGCAGCCAGTCTCCGTCTACCACCTGTTGGAATTACAAGCCTCGGGGAGCTGTTGGGGGGAAAACTCCCATGCCTGGGCAACCCCTCCCCCGTGCGCTGTAAATAAGCATCATTCCCACGGAGTGACCTTTGGTGGAGGTGGCCCTCAGTCTGTCACTGGCACCTTAGAAGGGGCTTCATGTCCGTTCCGTCTCCTCCAGAAAAGAATCTGAGCCCCAGGCCGGGGCAGGCAGTGGGTAATTGTCAAAGGGAAAAATCATATACAGTAACGGCCATGCTGTAAGCCATTACCTGCTTTCTCAGACAACAGCAGAAACGACCTCGGCTGCTAAGGATCACCACTTCAATGTCAGAGACGCTGAAGCCCCGGGCCACAGGCAGCAAGCCTGGGCACTTAGAATACGAGCCGGTGAGAGAAGGGGGGGGGGATACCCAGGCCCCAGCTCAGCACCGTCCTCACCGTGTTTCTGGAGAATCTCCTGAAGATCTGGCTTGGAGGCCGTCTCCACGGGGCTGTCCCCATCTGCACTTCCTTCGGTGCCTTCTTCTGGGGGAGGCGAGCCCACTGAGAGAACTCGGGGCTTGCTTTCCAGATCCTGAGCCTCTGGCTTCAGGAACGCGGCTGGACCATCGATGCCTAGGAGCCCGGGGAAGAGAAGGGGCGAAGTCAACCAGAACTGAGCTGGCCAGCGCAGAGGCGTGCTCACGGCTACCCAGCCGTCCCCGTAGCTGTCCCCACTCCCGCTCTTCTCTTTCCTCAACCTCACAAGCACGCCTGCAGGGACTAGGGCCGACTCTGTTAACAGACTTGGCTACTGGAGCTGTACTTCAGAACCCAGGACTGCGAGGAAGGGGTCGTCTCAGTGGCAGAGAATTTTCACCCATTTGGAGGATTTTGAAAATTCAATCATTCATTCATTTCAGAGAGTACAATTCATTTTGTATCAAAATCAATAGCTCTAGGGTGGACTTACACTTGAAGGCATCTTCCACATTTTTCCCCTCCCAGAGACCCAGAATGTGATTATAACGATTATGAAGGTACTTAGGAAGGATGCTAAGACTCCCTCTGGGTAGCATCTCAGCATCCCCAGCCTTGTCATGGGTCTGTGAAAACTGTCCTTAAGTCAGAGGTGGCGCTGTCTAAACACACACCATGCAGGATGACATCGCTACGAGGTGTCTGAGGGTCCACCAATGGCGTGTGCTCCTCGCTACCTCTTGGTTTTAACCTTCGCAGCCTGGCTTCTGGGTTTGGTTGTACCATGAGTGGCTCAAGGCGCTTCTTTCTCTGCTTCTTCTCCAGCAGCGCCCTCTAGGGAGAAAACGAGGCATTACAACATGAGGCCTACCCTCTTGGCATAACTTAAGACTGTTTCTAGAACCTCCCCCCACCACCACCGCCGCCACTACCACTAATCCTCCTAAATACTACTGTGAATTTTTTTTCCCTCTCACAAGAAGTGGAAACACTCAGGCTGGGTGTGGCGACATTCAGAAAGGTTTTCTTTTCTGAGACGGAGTGTTCCTATATATTCCAGACTGATTTTCAACTAGTAATCCTGGCCAGTCCTCCTAAATCCTAGGATTAGAGATGCCCCCCCCCCAACCTCAGTTTTGTATTCTTGTTTGGTTACAAAATCAAATAACCTTGACAGAGTGAGAGGAAAGAAAAGGCACCTGGGACATTGGGAGCAGAGAACAGCGGAGTCTGTGGGTAAAAGCAAGATTGGGGGGGCAGGGGGCGGAACATTTGCTTTGTGTTTTAGTTACTGTTGCAGTGCTAACACCACGACCAAAAGCAACCTGGAGAGGAAAGGCTTAGTTTCCACTCACTGTCAAGTCAGGACAGGAAAGGGGGGGGGGGCAGAGCTGGAGTAGAGAGGCCTTGGAGGAAGGCTGTTTACAGGCTTGCTGCCTGTAGCTGGCTCTGTTTTCTCTTATTTACCCCAAGTCCACCATCCCAGGCACAGCACCACCCATGGTGGGCTGCATCTTTGCATCTTTTCACGTTAATCATCAATCAAGAAGATCTGCCCTGAGCCGGCGGCCAGCTTGGTCTACAGGGTAAGTTCCAGGAGAGCCGAGAGAGAGAGAGAGAGAGAGAGAGAGAGAGAGAGAGAGAGAGAGGGAGGGAGGGAGGGAGGGAGGGAGGGAGGGAGGGAGGGAGGGAGGGAGGGAGGGAGGGAGGGAGGGAGGGAGGGAGGGAGGGAGGGAGGGAGGGAGGGGGAGGAGGGAGGGAGGGGGAGGGGGGAGGGGGGAGGGAAGAGGGAGGGGGGAGGGGGGAGGGGGGAGAGAGGAGAGAGGGAGGATCTGCCCAATCTCTTTTTCTTTTTTTTTTTCTTTTCTTTCTTTTCTTTTTGTTTTTTTGTTTTTTTGGTTTTTTGTTTGTTTGTTTGTTTGTTTGTTTTGAGACAGGGTTTCTCTGTATAGCCCCGGCTGTCCTGGAACTCACTCTGTAGACCAGGCTGGCCTCGAACTCAGAAATCCGCCTGCTTCTGCCTCCCAAGTGCTGGGATTACAGGCATGCGCCACCACCGCCCCGCTATCTGATGGAAGCAGTGTCTCAGCTGAGGTCCCCTCATCAGATGAGTCCAGGTTGACCCACACACCCTGTATGTGCAAAGCTGTGGTTACAATGAGTTTGGGGTTGTTCATTTAGTCTTGGCTACTTTGGAGGCTGAAGCCTCTTGATCCCAGGAGTTCACGTCAAGATTGGGTAACAAGGGAAAGTTAAGTCCCTCCAAACCAAACTAAACCAGTAGCAAGATAAAGAAAGCAAGAAAGTCAGGCAAAAAAGCATGAAGGTTTACGAGAAAAGGTTCCAGTACAATAGAAAGGAAAGCGCTGTCACATATACTATTTTTTTCTTCTTTTTTTTTTTGGTTTTTCGAGACAGGGTTTCTCTGTGTAGTCCTGGCTGTCCTGGAACTCACTCTGTAGACCAGGCTGGCCTCGAACTCAGAAATCCACCTGCCTCTGCCTCCCAAGTGCTGGGATTAAAGGCGTGCGCCACCACCACCCGGCCTATTTTTTAAATTATATTTATTTTGTGCGTAAATGTTCTGCCTGAATGTATGTATACATGTGCTCCAGTGCAAGCCTGGTGCTCAGAGTTCAGAAGAGGGAGTCAGTCGGCTCTGGAACTGGAGCCAGTGCTGAGCGCTTGCAGACTGGAAGCCTCCTCCTGCACTTGGAAACAGGAGATCAAATGCAGTAGCTCGGGAGGCAGGGACAGGGGATAGGCAGAAGCTCCAGCCAGCCACCCGCAGCTCTGTCTCAAGCAGGCTGGACAGGTGAGGACTGAGACCCACAGGCCGCCCTGTGACTTCCTCACACAGGGACAAACACACATCCACATAAACCTGACATGAAGTATGATAGTGCCCCATGAACACGTACGGTTATCGTGTGCCAGTCAGAAATGAATGTGCCTCTTGGTTCTTATTCCATAATTAGTCCAGTAAAGGAAACAGACACGGCTAGGCAGGGTGGAACGCGCCCGTAACCTCAGCACTGGGCAGGCCGAAGCCAGCCTGAGCTAGGGTGAGACCCTGTCTCAAAAACCCGACCCCGTTCCCACATCAAAAACAATAGTCGGGCGGGTGGCGGGGCACGAGTTAATCCCAGCACTGGGGACACAGAGGCAGGCTGAGATCTCTGTAGTTGGAGGCCAGCCAGGGCCTGCCACCCAACCCCCACCCTACCCCACCCCCCCACCTCTCCACCCGCTCCCAAGAAACTCGGCTGTTTCAGGTGTTGCTTCTCTGCCATGCTGTGATGTAACTTAGGGGGCTGCACTGGCTAGTTCTATGTCAGTTTGAGATAAGGAGAGTCATTTGGGAAGAGGGGGTCTCAACTGAGAAAACGCCTTTAAGATGTGCCTTCCGGCAAGCCTTCCGTGGAGCACCTGGTGCACTCCCCACCAGTGGTAAGGTGAGTATGGTCATGGTGTTTATCCTGGCGATAAAAACCTAAGACAGGGGCCCTCCCCGAACCCCAAACAGATGAAGCTGTCAAATCTTGCACTTCAGTGTCTAAAACTGTGAGCTAAGTAAGTTTCTTTCTTAAAACAATGTACCCAGTCTCAGGTATTCTGTTATAGCAACAAGAGTCAGGCCAATGCTTATTTATTTTCATTATTATTTTGGGTTACGGAGATATGGTTCCCCTATGCTGTTGGGGGTTGGACTGTGGCTATGTATACAAATACTAAATTCTGAAACTCTAAATCTGGTTGCTGTCCAGGCAAGAGCATCCTCGTATACACAGGCCTCTGCTGTGTAAACCTTACTCCCCGCTTTAAAGCTACTGGTTAATAAAGGGCTAGAGCCTGTGATTGGGCAGTAGAGAAAGAAAGGCGGGACCTGAGACTTGAGTGAGGGGTCTGGAGAGAGAGCACAGGAGCTGGGGAGGGGGAAGGAGTTGGAGAGAGGAGGAGGTCGCCACGAGGTCAGATGGATCTGAGCGGGCGTGGCTGAGAGAAATGGACCCTGAGGACAGGCTGGTGGAGCAGAAGCAGCCCAGGCGAGAATCAAACGGCAAGTAACAAGGGACATGTAGTTTGTAAATAGATGAGCACAGCACAGAACCTGATCATTCTAGGACTACAGCTTGTAAATAAAATACCAGGGTGTGGTGTGTGTGTGTGTGTGTGTGTGTGTGTGTGTGTATTTTATATGGGCTGGCTAGAATAAATAATTATTTTATACTACATTGCTCAGAGTGGCCTTGAACTCCCAGGAAGCTGTCTCGGAGTCCCTACTGCTGGGATTCCCAGTTAGTGCTACCATGCCCAGCCACAACCTCCTTCTAAGCCTGACAGGAGCTAGGAGACCTTCGCTGATTATTAACAAAGCCAGTGTACTGCTTCCATCGTCAAACCATGCTGGTCTTGCCGCAGCCTAGAGAGCTTTGGCCCAGCGACTCCAAGGTCACACACTATTTAATGAGTAACCACGAGTGACCGTGCCCTTCTAGTGCTCCGGTGAGACCCCGACGGGACTTCAGCACCAGTCTGTGCCGTCCTCCGGGGCACCTGCTCACCTGATTGTCCAGCTTCAGCTGCCGAAGCCTCAGGGTCTCATCTTCGAAGGCACTGTTTCAAAAACAACAAAAAAGAAAGCACATAAAGACAAAATCGTTCTGAAGGACAGCCTTTTTTTTTTTTTTTTTTTCATGCCTGCATTCCCATGAGCTAATTGCAACCAATTAATCGACTCTATCTTAGAGGAAGTGTCCATTCCCAGGTATTGCCTATACTCATGTAAGAGCATACCCACTACCACACAGGCCCGCCCACTACCACACAGGCCCGCCCACTCTCACGCAGGCCCGCCCACTACCACACAGGCCCACCCACTACCACACAGCCTCTAGGGGCTCAGGAGAAATCAAAATTCTACAAAGGCTAAGAAAATGATGTGGACACAAACCCATGCTAGAGAGATTTTTCTTCCTCGCTCTGCCTTTCTTTCCTTCTCCTGCTTTGTTTCGTGCTGGGGATGGGACCAGGGCCTTGACCCTGCTAAGCCTCTGCACTGAGCCCCAGCCCGATCTTTCTTTTTTTTTTTTTTTGGTTTTTCGAGACAGGGTTTCTCTGTGTAGTCCTGGCTGTCCTGGAACTCACTCTGTAGACCAGGCTGGCCTCGAACTCAGAAATCCACCTGCCTCTGCCTCCCAAGTGCTGGGATTACAGGCGTGCGCCACCACGCCCGGCTCCCGATCTTTCTTTTAAATTGTATATCAAGTACTCAGCAAGTTCCAAAACAACCTGGCGGAAGTACTGTGTGTGCACCTTGTTTTGTTGATTCCTTAAAGTAACCCTCTGAATCAGGCCCCATTTTATCCTGAAGATGAAGAAACAGAGACTCAGAGTCATGCCCAAGTCTAAGAGGTAGAGTCTAAACTGAACCTAAAAATCAGCTTATTTTACTTCTTTTGTTTGGGGGGGGGAGGTTGTCACAGCTCCCAACCCTGTCCGACTTCCTAGGATCTGGGCGAGGTACTTAAGTACTCTTCCTGGCACCACCACAGCTACTCATGGCAGCTCACACCTGCAATGCCAGAACTGGGGTCGGCAGAGGGGGTGGGGTGTAGCCTGGAGGACTGCCCTGATTTTGAGGAGAGCCTGGAGCTTCTCAGTGTCTTAAAACCAACAAGGTCTGGCATTAGTAGTATTTGTTCTACAGAGAAGTTCTAAGGAACACACAGACTGAGACCATGGAAGCCAAGAGCTCATCAGAGCCCAGGAGCTGGCGTTACAGGTGGTTGTGAACCACCATGTGGGTGTTGGGAACTGAACTCAGGTCCTTTGGAAGAACAGCCAGTGCTCTTACCTCTAAACCATCTCTCTGGGCTCCTTCACAATCCACCTGCCTGTCCATCCATCCATCTACCTACCCACCTACCTTTCTAATGTAACATCTACTATTTTGAAAAGGGCCTTAAACCCAGGGCCTTGGGCAGGCTAAGCAAGTAATCTACCACTGAGCCACACTCCCAAATCTGGGACAGATTTCTTGTTAGAAACAAACAAACAAACAAACAAACAAACGGCTAGGCAGTGGTAGAGGTGGTGGCTCACGCCTGTAATCCCAGCAATGGACAGGCAGAGGCAGGCAGATCTCTATGAGTTTGAGGCCAGCCTGGTCTACAGAGTGAGTTCCAGGACAGCCAGGATCACACAGTAAGACCCTGCCTCAAAGACCAAACAAAACTGGCTACTAGCATAGTAGAGTAAGGCTATGGGTTCAATCCCACAAACTAAACACAGGGACAAACAAGAAAACCAAGGAGCCCTTAGAATAGCAGCCACTCCTCCCAGCTGCAGCCCACTCCTGGTCCCCTGTGGGGTCCCCTATGGGATCCCCTGTGGGGTCCCTGCCAGTCTCCTGAGATGTTTCTCTTTCCATCCTCACTTGCATGCTCTTGAATCCTAGCTGCATTGACACAGGGCGAACAGTGTTGGTATCCAGTGGGGATTAGTGCAGATTTGCAAAGATGGTGTCTAAGAAGACTGAGACAAAGGAAAGAGGGAGGGGGAGGCGGAGGGAAGTAGGGGGGGTTGGGAGCAGTACGCAGAAAGGGAAACCTGGAGACTCTGTGACTCCAGCGTAGTTTCCAGCAGCTGTTACAGCAGCTTTTGCCCACCACGCCCACTGTCTGCCTGCAATACTAAACCAAAACTTTGATGCTTTCTGGCGCGCATGAAAAGGCCGTCCCCTCTCCTCACCACACCTCCCAGTGCTGGAACCTCAGCGACGACGCTACACTCTGACTGAAGCCACCGAAGCCTCAAGCTTTCCTTTCAGCGCCTCTAACAGTCAGCATGCTGGGTGCGCCTTCCAGGGCTGCATGCAGACAGCACGAAATTCCTCCCGGCAGCGGCGAGCCCGGGCAAGCCAAGCAGGAGATCTAAATAACAGGGCATCATGAAAGCCTTCTGACCTGACAGAACAGCAGCCAGCAGATGCTGCAGGCCTGTAACATCTAGTTAACACCGACACACCGACAGCCATAGCAGCTCTAAGTCAACCCATAGGCCGAAGGCATGGCTTAGTGATAAAGCGTTTGCCAGACATTCACGAGGCCCTGGGTTCGATCCCCAGCAGTACAAAGAAAAAAAAAAAAAAAAGAGTGAACTGAATTTCTCATTTAGAGAAACTAAAATGTCATTTTAGTGGCAGAACCACCTCTCCCCCGCTGGCACCGCCGCCCCCCCCTCCCCCCCTGCCCCCCAAGCCTCCATAGTCTACCATATGCACACATAGTCTGTTTTCTATTTCCAGTTCCACCCATGAAGACTCTGCCCTCATGACCCATCAGTTCCCAAAAGCCCCATATCCTGAGACCATAACTTAGCTAATTTGGTTAATTGTGGTGGAAGGGTATGGGATAAACACACCACACCACAGGGCTTCTCAGAAGATGGGAGGTCACTGAACCACTCAGTAACCTGGCGCAACCTCTGCCTCCCAGCAAGCTCTCTGGAGCCCGCTGATCACGAGAGACTGCTCCACCACAGAAGGACGCTGGGGAAGCACTTGGCTGCATTTGCCCAGGATGTGGAGACTCAGCAAGCCTGAGGTCCTGGGGAGAGCAAAGCCACCCTCCAGGGAGGGAAGATGAGGCCTGCAAACCATGACGGGGTGGGCGGTCAAGGCTCTCACGGATTTCTCGGGCTCGACCAGAGCGAACGCTCCCCGTGCTGGCTCCTGCACATCAGAAACGGGGCTTGATGGTCTCAGACAGTACTGTGGGGACACAGGAGGGAAGGAATGGCTTACCCTGGCTACCAAACGGGACAAAGACACCGGGTGAAGGGGCTGAGATGGAGCTTATGAGATAAATGACTTGGTGTGCGACGAGGAAGTGTTGGGAGATGCTATGGGAAAGACGAAAGGAAAGGTTCACCTCGAGACGACAGCTTTAATAAACTGTCTAAAATTACAGTTTCTGTTACATTTCTCTGTTTATTTTGTGAGGGGTGGCACGCAGAGGTGGAAGGGTCTCTGTAAGAGGCCAGCCAAGTCCCAGGCCAGCCAGGACTATAGAGAGACCCAGTCTCCAATAATAATAATATAAAAAATAATAGAAGCATGTGAGTTAGTGCAGCAGCACATGCCTACATTGCAACGCACTAAGAAGCATTGTACACATTTGTTGTGCAAGGCCAGCCTCGGGTATACTGCGGTATATCTTGGGGAGGGGACTTGATTATTCTGTACGTTTCCATGGCCATCAACCAACACATCCGGAAGATACCTGACCTGACCTGGGCAATCAGACTCCCTGGTCTGTGATTTTGATATTGGATCCCGGGGATCCAGTTTAGTGCGGGCTCTCGGGGGACACTGAGACACCTCTGGGTGAGGCCACGTGGCTCTACGGTCATTAAGCAGCAAATGCAGGCTACAAGGGATGGGCGTTCTGGTCCTGCTCTGGACTCCCAGCTATGACACGAAAATATGCACCAAAGGTGACTGTCACTTTGCACTTTCATAGTAACCAAGAATACCAAGTCGCCTGCAAATAACTGATACCGGCGGAGAGCAGTAGGAAGATGAGCAGTGAGTGCAAGTCTGAAGAAAATGAACACGTTAGGAAAGCAGACAGAGCTCTTTCGTGTGTGTCAGGAGCTGTTTGCTGCTTCTCTGGAACAGAGGGGGGGAAAGGGGAGAAAGTCCTGCCTGCCAGGCAGAGTCAAGGCAGGTCAGGGCCTGTTGGCAGACTTCCCGGCCTGCCGAGGCATGGACCGATAAGAGGAGATGAGGCTCAAGGCGAGGGGCTGAAGATTCTGTCGACCTTGGTGGAGAGAACAGGGATGTTTCTGGATGGGAACATATGTCTTATGTCTATATTTTAGCAAACTGTTTCTGTTAGCTTGTGGCTTTGCTTCCCATGATACTGCAGTATAAAAAGGCTATGAGAGCACTTGGGAGTCAGAGGCAGGCGGATTTCTGAGTTCGAGGCCAGCCTGGTCTACACAGTGAATTCTAGGACAGCCGGGGCTACACAGAGGAAACCCTGTCTCGAAAAACCAAAAAAAAAAAAAAAAAAAAAAAAGGCTATGAGAAATGCACTCGGGGCTGGCGTGGTAATGACCTGCAGCCCCCCGCCCCCATTATCTGTCGCTTGACTCTTTTTCTATCTTTCCTATAGTCATCCTCACTCCCCTGAGTTCTGAGTGTCCTGTTCTGACTCTCGCCTTATTCCTTGCGTCAGAGTCTCCTACTCAACTCCTCGACGGTGCTGGCATCCAGCAAGCTCCAGCCGTTCTCCTGACGTCATTCAAGAAGTAACCACGTGCAGGGCCACTTGGGGGCCAGCGGATTTGAACTCAGGTGCCCATGCCTGAGCAGCAAGCACTCCCATCCACTGAGTGGACGCTGCTCGGGACAGAACACCTGCAGCAGTCGTCCGTCCACTCTCCCCATCAGAAGGTGGGGAGCCTCTTCTCAGCCAGCTGCCGGCATCTCTGGCCAACAGATTCCCAGAGAACTGGTTTCTTACTCCAAGCGAGCACCTTGCGTGGGCAGACGGACCACACACATCACAGAACTAGAGTACACTGACACACTCTTTTCCCACAGCCTGCTGAGGAATCGGAGACAGCAACCCAAGGGCTGGCTCCTCGGAAATCTGTGAGAAGAGGCCCCATCTCTGCTGCTTGGGCCCGGATCTCCTCAGAGCCCCTGACTAACCCTTGTCTTTCTGTCTAACATGGCATTAATAACTGATAATAAACATTTTTATTTTCAAGATAGTTTCTCTATATAGAGAAACTGGCTGTACTGGAACTTGTTCTGTAGACCAGGCTGGCCTTGTACTCAGAAATCCACCTGCCTCTGCCTCCCAAGTGCTGGAATTAAAGGTGTGCACCACTACTGCCCGGCTCTAATAATTCCTTCTTAACTTCTGAAAATTTCCAAATGCTTTTCAAATTGACGCACCAAATGCTTTGTGTATTTCCAACCGCTGATTCAGATTTTGTTGTGTGGGGACCTCCTATTCCCCACTCCCACTGCCTAGGCATTCTGTTATACATTATGTGGGATTCCACAGGACGTTTTAAAAAGAATAATTTATTAAACACCACAAGGCTAGTTTCACTAATCTATGTCTACGACCGACATCTGTGAACCTGGCTATGCCTCATCCCACTGGTGGGAGTTTGACTTCTGTGGTGGTTTGAATACCCTTGGCCTACAGGGGGGTGGCACTGTTGGGAGGTGTGGCCTTGTTAGAGGAAGTCACTGTGGGGGTGAGCTCTCAGAGACCGGCCTCCTAGTTGCTTGCAAGACAGCCTTCTCCTGTTTGCCTTCAGAGCAAGATGAGAACTCTCAGCTCCTCCAGCGCCATGCCTGCCTGGATGCTGCCATGCTCCCACCATGAGAATGGACTGAACCTCTGGAATTATAAGCCACCTCCAATTAAATGTCGTTCTTTCAAAGAGTTGCCTGGGTCATGGCGTCTCTTCACTCAGGAAGCGGGTGCAGACGCAGCAGTGGAAGACATGGGGGATAGAGCCACCAGAGGAGAAACTCCTTTCAGACACAGCCCTGGTCTTTGTTTCTTCTGTAATTCTTTCCATTATCAACAACTTTCTGAATGTCACACCTTGCTAAAGGAAGTAAGCCAATAAAATGTCAGACACAAAAGGCCTGTCAGGCCTTCGGGATGTGGACACAGACTCCTGAAGCTGAACTAAAGAAGCCCTCAGAGAGGCACCAACTGAAGCAGGGCCTCCTGGAAGGCTCTCAGAGCGTTGGCATAGAGACACAAACAAGCAACAGCAGGCCAGTATACCAGCCAAGCCTGCTTCCTGCAGCCTCCACGCTGAGATGTAGCACCACACACTCCCTTGTGAATTGTTTTCTTACTGGGGGGTGGGAGGTGGGGAAGGGGGAGACAGGACACACAATGACGAAACAGCAACTAAACTCATGGATAACACAGAAAAGACAAGAGCAATGTATTAAACACGCGATCTGCCTTGTATTTGGGCATGCATGCTGTGGTGTATATTGGTGGTCAGACAGTTTCTAGCGCCCAGTGTGGCAGCCAGCCCCTAACCACCTGTAACACCAGTTCCAGGAGATCTGATGTCCTCTTCTGGCCTCCCAGGGCATCAGGCACAAATGTGGTACGCAGACATACATGCAGGCAAAACACTCATACACATAACAAAAGTAAATAAATCTTTAAAAATATCAATCTCTAACTGGCACATGTTCCCTCTATAAAACACACACACACACACACACACACACACACACACACACACAATTGTAGAATTCTCTCACACAGATGTATTTACAAGTCCCCCTAGTATTGCATGCCTGTGATACTAGTACTTGGAGGCTGAGGCAGGAGTTCAAAGAGTTCAAAGCTATCAGGGACTACACAGCAAGACCTTGTTGCAAAAATACTAGATAAACAAACAAATCAATTTTTTAACATAAATAAATATTGGAAACGTTGCTGCGTAAGCTAGAAATCTAAAACTCCCGCCACTACTGCCGTTAAGGACATGGAGTCCAGGATATGCTTAAGAAGGGCTCTGAGGGGCCGGAGAGATGCCTCCGTGGTTAAGAGCACTTGCTGTTCTTACAGAGGACCCAGGTTCAGTTCCCAACAACCACGTGATAGCTCAGGGTCATCTGCAATCCCTGTTCCAAGGGACCCCATGCCCTCTACATGTACCAGGCACTCATCCGGTACACAGACATACACGCATGCACAAGTAAACATACGCATAAAATAAAAACAAATAAATAGTTTTTTAAAAGGATTCTGGGGCTCTACTGAGGGAGTAGGTGTGGCTGGTGCCCAGGCCCCCTCTCCACCGCACATCTGTATCGTTTACCCGTGTTTAGGCTACAGCTGTGGCATCTGGAGAAACAGTCCGCACTTCTCTGGGGATTCTTGTTTTCACTACGACAGATCAACTTCCAAAACAAAGCTCTGCGGGGCCCTTCGCTGACTTGCACAGCAATTAGAGCGATACTTGGGACTGCCCAAAAGAAAAGCAGAATTCAAAAGGAACTCAAAAGAGCAGGGCTTTCCATAGTCTGCCTTGCTCAAAGGTGCATGGTGTACAGAACACAGATGATGTTCAAGTCATGCATTTCTTAAATGAAAGAAAGCAGAGAGAAACAGACAGACAGACACAGAGAGGGAAGGGAGAAAAGGGGGGGAGAAAGAAAGAGAGAATGAATGAATGAATGAATGAATGAATGAGAGTTGTAATATAGAAATTTATCAAGAATTTTTGAAATCCCGGGCAGGAAGAACTTTCTTAGTATCTTGAAAAATTACGAAAAACAACTTTCTATGATCAAAAAATAGCCGGAGAGTGGTGGTGCACACCTTTAATCCCAGCGCTCTGGAGGCAAGGGCATTGGATCTCTGAGAGTCCCAGGATAGCCTGGTCTACAGAGTGAGTCCCAGAACAGCCAAGGCTGCACAGAGAAATCCTGCCTAGAGAAACCAAAAGAAGAAAAATAAATGTTTAAAGCATACTTTGGTTTGAAGTCTCAAGCAAACCCGTGTACACTTCTGTTAGCGGTGATGACTTATTAGTCAGAGATATGGTCAAGCTGCCCACTGACAGGACGCCAGCTTCCTCCTTTTCTTTCTTCGGCCAGTTAAAGGGTAAGTGTGACCTTTCGGCCACACTGCAGTATCTACCACACAAGAAACTCCTGCGGCTCCTGATTAGTCAGCATGAAATTAGGAGCCCCGCATTGTGGTAAGGGCGGTTTTTAAACATGCTATTAAATCTGAACTTGGGGTACTGCTAAATAACCCGGGTTTGGTCTTTGAGTAAGTGACACTTGAGAGCTGAATGCTGATACACCTCAGGACCTCCAGCGTGCTCTCTCTTCCTACTTCACATAAAATTAACTTTTATATAAAATTATATTTTGCAAGACAGAATTCTTGAATTCAGCAACTATCAATCAAAATGTTTGGTTTGTTCGTTTGCTTGCTTTGTTTTTTGAGACAGAATCTTCCCTGGCTATCCTGGAACTTACTTTATAGACCAGGCTGGCCTTGAACTCAGATCTGCTTGCCTCTGCCTCTAATCTGAAGCAGATTAAATCCCAACTGGGATTAAAGGTGTGCGCCACCACTGCCTGGCTTCAAAATATATTTTTTCCTCTTTTCTTTGTTGAGAATCATGTAACTTAGGCTAGCCTTGAATTTACTAAGTAACCAAGGCTGACCTTGAACTCCTGATTCTCCTACTTTTACCCCAAGGGTAGGGTTATAGTCGAACACTGCCATATCCATCAAGATTTTTTTGTTGTTGTTGTTTTCGAGACAGGGTTTCTCTGTGTAACCCTGGCTGCTCTAGAACTCACTCTGTTGACCAGGCTGGCCTCGAACTCAGAAATCCGCCTGCCTCTGCCTCCCAGAGTACTGGGATTACAGGCATGCTCCACCACTGCCTGGCAAGATTTTTTTTTTCTTATATTCCTATGATAGTTTTTGTGAAAATTCCCATTCGCATCCTGAAATAAACAAATAGTGCTTAGTTTGATCTGCAAAATATTGGTTACATAACCTTGCTTATTACAATATCCACACTAATATGCAAATTAGAGTACCTACTCTATGCAAATTAACTTTTTTTTTTAAATGAGAGACAGTGTCACCTCTGCTGCCCAGGCTGATCTGGGCTTATAAGATCTTTCCTCCTAGATGATGCACTTGGAGGACAACTGTCATACGTTTGAAACCCAGCCTGAATTCTGCTTTAGCAGCTGGAATTACAAATGAAATAAAATTCAACTCGTCCAAATTCTAAATTTAGTTAACCTTGGAAAGTTGTATTTTTATACATGCTGAGACACTAAGAATAATTCTGACTAGAACAAAATATTGTCCCTGGGAAAAGACACATTAAGAACAAATGAGCTGGGCGGTGGTGGCGCACGCCTGTAATCCCAGCACTTGGGAGGCAGAGGCAGGCGGATTTCTGAGTTCGAGGCCAGCCTGGTCTATAGAGTGAGTTCCAGGGCAGCCAGGGCTAGATAGAGAAACCCTGTCTCGAAAAACAAAAACAAAAACAAACAAACAAAAGAACAAATGAAACACTCCGGAAAAGACTCTTCCTAAACAATCCTCCCTCAACCGGGGAGAAATGCCAATATTCCAGACCAGCTGTGTTCCCCTAGAGCGGCTGCTGCAAACTGGAGCGAACTTAACTGAAGCCAGAGACTGAAAATCCATCCCTTAAGAAGCCCAGTTAGTAGACATAAGACTACAAAGCAAGGACTGCTTGGGGAACAAGGAGCCAGTGAAAAGGGAGGGTTAGAAAGTGGTCTAAAGCGGTTAAGAGCTGAGCTTCCAAAGGTCCCGAGTTCAAATCCCAGCAACCACATGGTGGCCCACAGCCGTTCGTAAAGGGATCTGAAGTCCTTTTCTGGAGTGTCTGAAGACAGCTACAGTGTACTTACATATAATAAATAAATTAATAAAAAAGAAAGTGGTCTAAGCCTTCATTCAACAAAAGAGCACAGCAAGGAATTTATTTAGAATGATTCTCTCTTGATTTGGCACGTTCCATACATGGAGCAGAAAAAAAATTTTTCAGGTGAATGACGCAACCTTGGCTTGTGTGAAGGGTCCGCATGGTTTTCTGAGATACAGTGTCTTGTCAAGTAGTCCATATGGCCTCCAGCTCCTGATCATCTTGTTACCTCAGATTACAAGCTGGGACTACGGGCGAGGACCGCCCTACCCCCGTCAGAATCATTAATAATATGACTTGATCCAGAAGCTGAAGAAGGCATCCCTCCCTGGGGACCTATCTGCCAACAGCCGGTACTCAGCACCGACAGGCAGTGCTCCGTCCGCCTGTTTCCTGGGTGACACCTTCTCTCTCCAGCACGGTGTTTATTTCCCTTGTCTTTCTGGGGCAAAGATGAAAGTAGTCTTTTGTGCTGAGAATACCAAGTACATATTCTTGGGCTTGGGGTAGAGCTCAGGGCCCAGAAGAGCAGGCACTTGGCCAGCCCGAGGCCCCCAGGTTCACCAAACTGATACTTAGACATTGCCAAAATGTTCAATTTCTTAAACAGCTTGCTCTAAAAATAATTTTAATGTAATCAGTGTCTGTGGTTAGCGTTTATAAGCACAAATAACATTCAGAATATCTGAGGTATCCTAGCACTGAGGACGCAAGGGCAGGAATAACACAGTTTGGGGCAAGCCTGGGCTACAGTGTGTGATACCATCGCAAAACCAAACCCCTCAAATGTCTACATTATATGCTTTGATAATACAGGATTGAAAAAAAAATTGGAACCTATAGAACTCAAATGCTTGAACCTCGTTTATTTTTAAATGTTTTTTCATCTTTACATACATGTATAAAATGAATGTATCTTAATAATCAGATCTACTCCTGAATCCTACCTTCCACTCCCCCAGGCTCTTTAACAAGATTGTGTTTGTACATGTCTGTGTGTATGCGCGCATGTGCGTGTGTAGATTCCCATGGAGACTGGAACAGGGCATCAGATTGCCCTGGAGATGAATTACAGGGAGTTGTGGGCCACCCAATCTATAGAAAGTCCTCGAGCAGAGCAGCAAGTGTTCGTAACCCTCGGGACATCTCTCCAGCCCACCCAATATCATTACAGCCCAGGATAGGAAGACTTTCCTTTTTTTTTTTTTTTTTTGAGACAGGGTTTCTCTGTGTAGCACTGGCTGTCCTGGAACTCACTCTGTAGACCAGGCTGGCCTCGAACTCAGAAATCCGCCTGCCTCTGCCTCCCAAGTGCTGGGATTAAAGGCGTGTGCCACCACCGCCCGGTGGAAGACATTGCTTAATTTGGTTTTTTTACACTTAGTTGGTTTGAGTGCACATGGTGGGTGGGCACATGTGCCACAGTACACACACGGAGGTCAGAGGACAAATTATAGGAGTCTGGAGGATTAAATTCAAGTCATCAGACTGGGCAGCAAATGGCAGCAAGATGACCTTTACCCGGTCATCTCCTCAGCCCTGAATTATATTTCCGACAATATCACTGAATTATACAATCTTAGGTATAGCATAGCCTGCCTCTCTCTCTCTTCCCCTCCCCCGCTTCTTTCTTTTTGGCTTTTTGAGATAAGGTTTCTCTGTGTAGCCCTGGTCATTCTGGAATTTGTTCTGTAGACCAGGCTGGCCTTGAACTCACAGAGATCTGCCTGCCTCCTTTCCCTGCTGTTGGTTATTTTTTATTGTTGAGACAGTCTCACCATATTCTCCAGGCTGGGCTTAAACTCCTGGGCTGCAGTTCTCATGCCTCGCACCCTGAATGATGGGTACTGACAGGGACAAACAGGCCCAGCTTTCCCAGTTCCTATCTGTACTGGCTGGTTCTGTGTGTCAACTCGACACAGGCTGGAGTTATCACAGAGAAAGGAGCTTCAGGTGAGGAAATGCCTCCATGAGATCCAGCTGTGGGGCATTTTCACAATTAGTGATCAAGAGGGAAGGGCCCCTTGTGGGTGGTGCCATCCCTGGGCTGGTAGTCTTGGGTTCTATAAGAGAGCAGGCTGAGCAAGCCAGGGGAAGCAAGCCAGTACGGAACATCCCTCCATGGCCTCGGCATCAGCTCCTGCGTCCTGACCTGCTTGAGTTCCAGTCCTGACTTCCTTTGGTGATGAACAGCACTGTGGAAGTGTAAGCTGAATAAGCCCTTTCCTCCCCAACTTGCTTCGTGGTCATGATGTGTGTGCAGGAATAGAAACCCTGACTAAGACACTATCCATTGTTACAATAAGTTACAATAGGGTGGGTCTTATTCTAATTTCAGCGAAATCTATTGAAGTTTTCCCCTGCAATGCTAGTTAATGAGTAAGAATGATTTAAATCTTCAGGAGCTTGTGTGAAATTCTTCTATACTTTGTCAATGAAAAGAATCCTAAAAACCTGTCACTGTAATTCATATGCTAGAGATGTATCACCCACGGCAGGGTGGCTGACAAGAGCAGTCTCAGGACTGGGGAGGCTGGGACGGATGGAGCAGAAGTTCAAGATCAGGGCCAGGCCAGTGCACTAGAGCAGTGGTGACGGGTGCTGACGGCCAGGCCTGATGATGTGAACTTAATCCTTGGGTCCCAATGGGGGCAGGAGAGAAAAGATTCCCACAGATTGTCCCCGACTCCCCACTGCCCCGCCACTGGCCTCATCTACACAATGAGACTCACTTTCTCACACACACACATACACAACTTACTCATGTTAATAGTAGGTTTTAGAGTTTAGATTTATCCTAAAAATCAAAATCATTATGTACAAGGCTTTAGGTCCAGTCTCTACCCCCCCATCCCCCCTCTCCCCCCTCCCTCTCCCCCCTCCCTCTCCTCCTCGCACTCACAACATCTGGGGCTGGAGAGACTTAAGAGGACTCACCTTCAGTCCCCAGCACCTGCATCAGGCTTTAACTCCAGCTCGCAGGGGGCTGGGGCTCCTCTGACCTCCTCAGGCACAAATGTGTATATACACATAATTTTAAAAATTTTTTTAAAAAAAGAAATCAATCAAACAAACAAAAACCCAGGAAGAATGGAAGAATGCCCAACAAGGCAGTGGACATTAAGTAGGACAGGAAATTGCTCCTGGTAAACTGGAGCACAGATGGGCAGTCGCCTCTGTGGGATTCTGGTTTCCCGAGACCCACCTCCCCCGTGGAGCTGCTCTGGAACAGGGGAAGGAAAGAATCATCTGGGCCTTCCAACCACACAACACCTGGCTGGGAGATAGCTTCAACTCCTCCTCTGAAGAACTCAGCTCAAACACTCTGCTCTGGTAAGAACAGACATGAGCTTGTTCTCTCAGTGGGCACCGATGCCAGGAAACGGTAGGGTTGCCATCGGAAGGCCCAAGAAACAGAAATTAACTGTTCTGCTTAGAGCAAAGGACCCTGGCAAAAGGAATTGTTACAGGATATTCTTTCCTGTCTAGGTCGGATGAGCGAGCCCTTCAACATGAAATTTAAAAAAAAAAAAAAAAAAAAAAAATCCCAAATGCATGTTAGACACTATTAACAAGACTAGGGGAGGCATAATTTCCAGCCGGAATTCCTTTTCTTTCTTCCTTCCTTCCTCTTTTTCTTGTTTTTATTTTACGCGCATGAGCATTCTGCCTGCATGTGTGTCTGTGGAGGCCAAGAAGGAGGCACTGGATCCCTAAGAACTGGAGTTATGGGGCTGGAGAGATAGCTCAGCAGTTAAGAGCACTGACTGTTCTTCCAGAGGTCCCGAGTGCAAATCCCAGCAACCATATGGAGGGGCTCAGGACCATTTGTAAAGAGATCTGACACCTTCTTCTGGTGTGTCTTCTTACAAATAATAAAAAATAAATCTTTGGGCCGAGCCAGATCGAGCAGAGGTCCTGAATTAAAAATTCCCAGCAACATGATGGCTCACAACCATGAGTACAGCTACAGTGTACTCATATACATAAAATAAATAAATACATCTTTTTTTTTAAAAAAAAAGAACTGGAGTTATGAAGGTTGTGAGCCACTATGTAGGTGCTGTGAACTGAACACGGGTGTTCTGTAAGAGTAATGTGTGCTCTTAACCAGAGTGTCACACCCCTCCAGTGGGGGACAGGGGGCTCCTTTTAAGTCAGGGTCTCATGTAGCTGAAGCTGACCTTGAGTCTGACTCCCGACTTGGTGTTTCTACTTCCCTGGTGTTAGAATCATAGGTTTGCCCACCTTGCCCAGTTTCCGTCTTTCTTCCACCCCCCACCCCCCAAGACAGGGGTTCTGTGTCTATCTCTAGCCATCCTGGAACTCTCACTGTAAGCTGGCCTTGAACTCAGAAACCCACCTGCTTCTGCCTCCTGAGTCCTGGGATCAAAGGCATGCGCCACCACTGCCAGGCTCCAATTGTATTTCCCTCTGTGTGTGTGTGTGTGTGTGTGTGTGTGTGTGTAGGTGTGCATCGACTTGTACACAAGCAGAGGGCAAAGGAGACAGTGGTGTCCACAGGCCACACCAAGCTTTCATATTTCATTTCTAAAGAGAAAGAAGTCACACATGATGGGCAGGGGCAGGGCCTGTGTAGTCCTGGCCATCCTGGAACTCACCGCATCGTCCAAGCTGACCGTAAATCTGCAGCTACACATAACCACCCTGGGCAGACTGAGACTTTCCTAGGCAGTTCTAGAGCACCAGGTCCTGACACGGGCTGGAGAGACGGCTCAGCAGTTAAGAGCACCAACTGCTCTTCAGAAGGTCCTGAGTTCGATTCCCAGCAATCACATGGTGGCTCACAATCATCTGTAATGGGGTCTGATGCCCTCTTCTGGTGTGTCTGAAGAGAGTGATGATGTGCTCATGGTGTACTCATATACATAAAATAAATAAATAAATAAATAAATAAATAAATAAATAAATAAATCTTTTAAAAAAAGGCCTTGACACACCTTCAATTCTGTATTAGTAGCAAGCATGCTTGTGGATATGTGCTGCTGGGATCAAACCTAAGGCCTCCAAAATGCCAAGCAAACGCTCTGTCCCTGAGCCATACCACACACACACACACACAAACACACCCCTCCAGTATCACTAGCAAAATCAGACAGCCTAAGTCTGTCCTAAGCTGCTGTCTCCGAGGAATTAGCAGCATCCGCTGCCTGGGCTCAGCAAAGCTCCTGAGTGTGCTGTTCTAGCCTTCACTGCCAATTGAGATATAAAAAGTTAGGTGTTACCCACACAGCTAAAGGCATTGATATTAGGGGATCTGTATTCAAGTCTTTCCATCAAAAGCTTTTAAGTACAGGGACTGGGAAGATGGCTCAGCAGGCCCTTCCCATGTAGACCTGGTGGCCTGAGTTCTAGGTGAGCCCCGGACACACTTAATGTGGAAGGAGAGAGCTGATTTCACAGCAGCGCCTGCTGGCTTCACATCCCCGATACCGCACTACCTCACCCATTCATGAATAATAATAACTAATTTTTTTTTTTTTTTTTGGTTTTTCGAGACAGGGTTTCTCTGTGTATCCCTGGCTGTCCTGGAACTCACTCTGTAGACCAGGCTGGCCTCGAACTCAGAAATCCGCCTGCCTCTGCCTCCCAAGTGCTGGGATTACAGGCGTGCGCCACCACCGCCTGGCTAATTTTTTTTTTTTTTTGAGCTGGGTATCTCTACATATCCCTGGGAATACTGAAACTCACTATATAGGCCAGGCTGGCCTGAACTCAGAGATCTGCCTGCCTCTGCCTCTCAAGTGCTGGGACTAAAGGCGTTCTAGCACCATTCCTGGCAATAAGTAAGTTATGCCTTTTTGTTTTGTTTTGTTTTGTTTTGTTTTGTTTTGTTTTGTTTTGTTTTGTTTTTCGAGACAGGGTTTCTCTGTGTAGTCCTGGCTGTCCTGGAACTCACTCTGTAGACCAGGCTGGCCTCGAACTCAGAAATCCACCTGCCTCTGCCTCCCAAGTGCTGGGATTATAGGCGTGCGCCACCACGCCTGGCGCCTTTTTTTTTTATAAAAAGATATATTTATTGTTATACGTGAGTACACTGTAGCTGTCTTCAGACACACCAGAAGAGGGCTCAGATCTTGTTACAGATGGTTGTGAGCCACCACATGGTTGCTGGGATTTGAACTCAGGACCTTCAGAAGAGCAGTCAGTGCTCTTAACCACTGAGCCATCTTTCCAGCCCAACTTATACCTTTAATAAATGGGACCTCATGAAACTGAAAACGCTTCTCTAAGGCAAAGGACACTGTCAAGAGGACAAAACGGCAGCCTAGAGAATGAGATAAGATGTTCATCAACTCCGCATTTGACAGAGGGCTGATATTTAAAGTATATTTAGAACTCCAAAAACTATACACAAACAAACCAGATAATCCAATATTTAAAATGGGGTAAAGATCTAAACATTAACTTTGACAGAGCAATCTCTAATGACCAAGAAGCACCTAAATATTCAACATCTTTAGCAAACTCATAGCAAAAGAGATTCCATCTTAAACCTGTCAAAATGGCTAAGATCAAACCTCACAGCTGATGCTGGTGAGGACTGGAGTAAGGGGAACACTCCTCCACTGCTGGTGGGAGTGCAAGCTTGTACAGCCACTTTGGAAATCAATTATGCTGTGGCTTTTGTTTTGTTTTGTTTTGTTTTCCCAGAAAATTGGGAATCGGTCAACTTCAACACCCAACTACCTCAAGACTCCTGAGTATATATCCAAAAGATGCTCCACCATACCACAAGGATACTTGCTCAACTATGTTCATAGTGGCTTTATTTGGGGTGGGGGTGTGTTCATAGCGGCTTTATTTGGGGTGGGGCATGGGGGCAGAAGGGTTCTCCATGGAGGGGGAGGGGTGGGGATAGGAACAGGAGGGATCAAGTTGGGGGAGCACTGAGGGGGGCAGTACTGGGAGAGACAACTGCAGTGGGGCAGCCGGGGAGGGGGGGCATCTCTGGGATGAGCTAGAAATGCAGTGTAATGGAAACTCACAGGAATCTATGGTGGTGACCCTAGGTAAGACTCTAACAATGGGGAGATGGTGCCTGATCTGGGCATCTCCTGTAACCAGGCGAGACTTCCAGCGGAGGGACGGCGACACCAACCCAGCCACCAAACCTTCGACCTACAACGTGTCCTGCCTGGAGGATTTAGGACTAAAGGTGGAGCAGAGGTGGAGGGGACGGACAAGCAATGACTGGTCCAGCTGAGACCCAGGCCATGAGAGAGGGATCACCTCTGACACTGTTAACGATACTCCATCTGCTATCCTTGCAGACAGGCGCCTAGCATAACCATCGTCAGAAAGGCTTCACCTAGCAACCGACGGAAACAGGTACAGAGACCCACAGCTAAACATTAGGTGGAGTGTAGGGGACCCTGAGGAAGGAAGAGAGGAAGCCCTGAGGAAGCCAGAGGGCTCAAGGACACCACCAGGAAACCCACACAATCAGCTAACCTGGGTGCGTAGGGGCTCTCAGACACTGAACCCCCCAACCAGGGAACCTGCATGGGACTGGCCTAGGCTCTCCCCACGTTACTGCTGTCTGTCTTGGTCTTCTTACAGGACTCCTAACAGTGGGATCAGGAGCTGGTCCTGACTCTGGTCCCTGACTTGGGGACCCTTTCCTCCTACTGGGATGCCTCCTCCATCCTTAATAGTAGAGAAGTGCCTAGTCTGAAGGAAACTTGATATCCCACGGCTGGCTGATGTCCACGGGAGCCCTGCCTTTTTCTGAGGAGAAAGGGAGGAGGAGTGGGGGGGGGGCGGTGTCAGCAGGGAGGAGGATACTGGGAGGGGTGGGGGAAGGGGAAACTTGGGTCAGGATGTAAAGAAATTTTCGTATTTCAGAGAAAGAGAGAGAGGGAGAGAGGAGAGAAGAAGAGAGAGAAAACGCCTAGTACACAAGTCCATTCAGGCTTGGGGATACATGCCTACATGAAACACTTGGGAGGCTCAGGCAGGGGTGGACTCGGAGTCTGTGGCTAGCCTGGATTATCCTGGCGTTCAGTCAAGTCAGTCTCTCAGTCTCTACCTAAAAAGCAAGACATTTGCTTTGCTGGCTTTTAGCAGCAAATGAGTTAAACTGTGACAAACTGCAAGCTCTACCTAGGGCGGGACAAACTAGGGGCTCCCACAGGTTCCTTCCCTGTCAATCAACTGGAAATTCTAGAGTCGGTTTCTTTGGAAGAAAAAGTCGGGGGAGGGGCACTAAAATGACTCCTTTAAGCCTGAGTCCAGGAGATGAAAAAAAAATACTGCCAGCTGGTCCCAATTTCAAAGTCAAGTCCTTGTTCCCTAAATTCATGAGTCATGGAAGGCAGAGACAGCCGGATCTGTAAGAGTTCGAAGCTAGCCTGGTTTAAATATCGAGTTTCAGTCCCGCTACATAAGACCTACCTCAAAAAACAAAATAAAAATAAAATTACATCCCTATGAAATTTGCTTCCCTAAAATCATCTAGTTAACAACTAAATCCCTCAACTGAACGAGATATCCGACTTCAAATGGACACGCTGAATTCTAACTTTCCCAACCCGACCTTATACTTGTAAATATATTTTCTGTTCCCAAAATGGAGGAGGAGTTGGAAACAAATTTCAGAGAATATGGTTTCAGGTCAGTTAAAAACTGGTTTAAACGTCAGAGTAAATCCTAACACGCCAGGCCTTTATCTGCTGTGGTAATGGAATGGTAAAGGGAGAATGCAGTTGGCGTGTTTGGTTTCAATCCTCACACACTGCCAAAGTTTTGAGCCAGTGATTTCACACGACCCCCCATCAACTTTTATTAACTTTTCGTTAGCTTAGCTGACGAGAAATGAACAGGCTGAGATTGCTGCCCGTTTGTTTTCCCAAGCTCACTCTGTGAACCAGGCAAAAAGAGGGGTATTGGTAGAGAAGCGGGGGGGGCACGACCAAGAGTACGGATCAGTCTAAACTAAGTGCTGACTGAGAGAACTCCTGGAACTCAGGGGAAGGAAGGAAGAAGAAAAGAACAGTTTTGCATTTCCAGCTCTCGGACTCGTTCCAGAATTCCGCAATGACTGCCAAAAGCAACGGCCTTGGAACCAATTAACCATCACCCGCGACCTTCCGCTTCGACTTCCAGGAGTGCCCTCCTTCCAGCTCAGTTCTGATCCTACTCGAGAGAGACTCGCAGAGGGGCGAGCGCGTTGCAAGTGAGGAATCCAGACCCTAGGGGAGCAGGGAGAGCTGGTCCGCGGTAAACTCCAGGGGTGCGGCTCCGGTGCTGGCGGCGCGGGATGCACGGAGCACTGCAAACTGAGGGAATCGGAGGCCTTAGGGGAGCAGGGCGAGCTGGTTCGGGGTAAACTCCAGGAGAGCGACAAGGGAGAGCTCTGGCGACGCGGGGTGTGCAGAGCGCCCGCCCAGCCTGGGGACCCGATCCTGGCCTCCGCTCTTGCCCGCCCACCCTGGAGACCCCAGCCCGCGCCTCCGCCGCCTGACCTGTCCCCGCGGGGTCCCGGTGCGCAGCGCGCCCCCTCCATTCCCGGCCGACCGGTGGCATCAGCGTCCAGACCCCGAGACGCCGCCGCCGGGCTGGGGAGGATGGATGAGGTCGGGCCCCGCCCCTGGCAACCACACCCCGCACTGTCGCCGACGCCCATTGGTCCAGTGCCCTCCGCTCCCCTCTCACTGGCAAATGGCGCTAGCCACGATGCTGGAGGGTTTCCAGGGGGCGGGAGGCACCGAGAGGCGAAGGCGCGTGCGCTAGAGCGGGGTACAGCCCCCGGGGCTGGGTCGGAGCTGGCTCTCAGGGGAGTCTTCAGCTGAACCGCTCCTCCACCTCAGGACCGCCCCCCCACAGAGCGAATCCCAGCACCCGTCTGTGGCACTGAGAGCATCCAGGTTGCTGCCAGGGTGTGGTCCTGGGGTTTCCGAACCTCTGTTGCCTGAAGCTTTGCAGTCTGGCTCCGGGATAGCTGAGGACTTCACCCTCCCAAACCAGCCCTAGCCCAAAGCCCGATGGAGGGATCCCTTCCTGGGGAACGGCTTCAAATGCCCTTATTCAGTGAGGGTAGCTGCTAAGCTGTCCTTTCTGGGCTAAATCACACCTCCAGCCATCAAAGCCTTTGTGGCTCTGGTCCCTGTTGGACTTTATGACCAGAAAGAACTACATCATATAGGCTTAATTAGTAAGGCCAAAGTCACACTGATATTGAATCCAAAAATTCACTTAAAAAATAATGTATTTAGAGACAAGATCTCATTATACCATCCTCAGTTGGTCTGGAACTCTTGAGATCCGACTGCCTGTCACCCTAGTGCTAGAATTAAAGGCATATGCCATATTATATGTGTATGTGTGTTTCACCTATGTGTATGTCTGCCTATCATATGCATCCCTGGTGCCCAAGGCTGTCAGATACCCTGGAACTGGAGTTACAGATGGTTGTGAGTCACCATGTGGGTGCTAGGAATAGAACTCCTGCCTTCAGGGCATCCAGGGCTCATAACTGCTGAGCCACCTCTCCAGGTCCCAGAAATCAATTTTTGAAAACTAGGAAATACAGTACCTGCGCACATAGGCTGGGAGAGCAAAGCATCGCACTCACTCAGCCCCTCGCTCTCCCCGTGTGACTCTGGATTGCTTCCTGTGCGTGTGTGTGTGTGTGTGTGTGTGTGTGTGTGCGCGCGCGCGCACGCGCTACAAAAGGTGCAGCATACACTCTGCTTGGCCTAGAAGGGGCTGTATGCTAAATGAGTAGGGTGGACAGAGATGCTGTCTGAGTAAGAGGCCGCTGAGAGGCACGCCCACATTATCTTCACTAGAACACGAGCTTCCACTTTATGTGCACATAGCATGTTACACAGGAACTCATTCCTCCTCCACATGTGATAGCGCCATATTTCTTCCACTGTAAACACAATCTCAAAACACAAACCTAAATCACTCATTTGTCCCCTATCTCCCTGACCCCACTGTATTTACCAACAGGCCTGGCTTGTGGCCCTCTGAGCAGAAGACCCAAGGCTGTAAAGGCAGCTGCCGATCATTAAAAACCAGAACTGTCACTGAGCCTCACAATCAGTACCAAAACTGTGGGACGAATTAGTTGGAGGCAGAAGAGTAACGAACACAGATTCTTATAGACGGGCGTGCGGCTGCATTACTGGCAAAGGTTGGCTTGCTAAAAACTCAGGGCAGCCATTTATTTACAAACATTGTAAACAGTACAAGATACTTCAGAGGTTTAAACAGTTAATGTGAGAAAAATACCAACAGTTCATGACACTAAATTCAACTGTCCTGATGCGAGGTGGCTTGAAAAGCAAATCTAGAAACTGAATTCCAACGCCAGGCCTCTGGCTAAGTCGGCTTCCTGTTGCTGTTCCTGCCATTTCATTCTTTCAAACCTGAAGTCACTTACGAAACCTCCCATAGCAGCTTTGGAATGAACCGAGTGTACAGTCCAGTCAGGTCTTCACAAGGAACTGGCTTCTATCCAGCTTCCCTCTCTCCCTAAGGTAGGCAAACAGGTGCCTTCTGCGTCTCCACGTGACCTTAATCCCATACTTCTCCTCTGGGGTATCCTTGACCAGAACAGGCCCCGGCTCTGGGCTGCTGGGAGTCCTAGGGTCAAGGATGCAGGCTGGAAGACTGTTTTCCTTCTGGTCCGGGGAAATGGGATCTTCTCTTAGAGAAGAGCCCGGGGTCTGAATATCAGGGGGCGTGAACACATGAGGTAAGCTTTGAGGTGCATGCACTGACAGTTCTCCACCACTCTGGGGACTGAACAATGGCACTAAAGGCCTTCTGGGTGTGTCCTTTTCTGAGTTCAGGGGCTGCTCTCTGTTGGAGAGCAACAATGTCTCTGAATTGGAAGACTGTGGACTCTCAAAGGTTAGGCGTGGAAACTTGCAGGTAGATCTCCGAGTTGGGTGTCTTCCCTGGTCTCGAGGATGTTTCCGGTGTATTGGAAACCGGCTTTCTGCTGTTATATCAAACTGAGGTAATACCTGTGCATTAAAAAAAAGAAAAGTGGTGGTGGTGAGTCAACTACAAAGGAACTAGAGTAAATGTTACAATCCTTCATTTTTGTCCAGAATCCTGAGAAGTCACTACAACAAAGGACAAACCCATCCAGCTCTGTGGTACAACGAGAAGGCAAGAGACCTGGGCCAGCCACCCAATCGCTCTCCCTTCAGGTCGCTCCTGAGGGAGGGGGAGACAAGGCGTCTCTCTCACCACACTGCACTGCTACAGCTTGTCTAACTCTCGGCCCTTAAGCTTCATGAGAGCAGGGCTGGAGGGTCCTGAGGGCAGAACCCATGCTCCGCACACTCAGTTCAGTCCTCAGCACGACAAAGCCCTCAGGAGGGCAGGACAGACAGATTATCTCTGTGGCGAATAATGAACGTCAGCTCCATGGAAGAGAGACTGCTGAGGAGTGGGACCTACGTGTTTATTCAATCACTGCTCAGGGATCCCTTTTTTTGACAGCCCCACCATAAAGTCCGGGCTGGCCTTCACCCTGAGATCCTTCTGCCTCAGCCTCCCAAATCTGCAGACTAGCATGCCATCCTTGAAGGAGTTTTCTCCACTGAGGTTCAGTCAACTCTAGAGTGTCTAGTACTTTCCATGTGAAATGCAGGAAATAATCTTTTATGGTTGTCATCTTTCTAGCTTCCTCACCCAGCTACTGGGTGGTGAAGTGTTCAATCAGAACTTTTCAGAGGAACCTGGCAGGGAAGACTCCAATCCCATATAATGCATATTTCGGTGTGAATGAAGAAAAGAGGACACAGCAGACAATACCACAGCCAGGAAGAGGACCTGCTTCCCTGTGCCTGCTCCAAAAGGATTAGGAGTCAGTATTCTGAAAACCCTAACATAGTAAAGGTCAAAGAGTTGCCAGGACCTACCCAGGAAGTGACGGTGCTCTGATCAATGGGCTTGCTGGGCACCTGTACAGTGTGGGTAATGGGCTGCTGGCGAGATTCATAGTGGTGTTTGGGGCCCTCCAGCGGCTGTTGGTGGAATAGCAGCTGGGCTTTCTGGGACTGTCTGCGTCTCTTCTTGGGAGGCATCAATAGGTAAATGAAGAGCAGTTAGTAACCACATGATGCAGGTTTCCTTCCTGGTCTGGGTCAGGGTCCAGTTGCAAACCATGCCTGGAGAGAAGAAACAAAGGAGGGTGGGGGGTGGGAATCATGTGGGTGACACCCCTCCCCCAATTCTTCATGACATCAGGCTAACCAATCTTCCAGACGCTACCAATCAGACCTTAGGCTGTAGGGAAAACAGCTTCCTACACCACCATGAGACACACATTACCTTCTCCATATTTAACAAAACTCCTTCAATGAGCACTTGATGAACTCACGTCATCATGCCATACTGAGTGCTAGGAATTAAAGACGGGCGAGTACTTACTTACAGTACTGAGTACTAAGTACCTGTAGTGATAGAGGTCTGTTTTTGAGGCAGGGTAGTATAGCACTTGCCTAACGTGCACAAAGCCTTAGGTTTCAGTCCCCAGAACTGTAACGAGGGAACAGTGGAAAGGAAGGGGAAGAGAGCTGACCAGAAGGAAACAATCACATCTCAGTATAGTACGGTTCGCTTCCGTTCACGTTAGAGAAGGCTTTCTGGGTAGGAAGACACCTAGCCTGTAGAAGAGCTGGGAGAAGCAAAAACCAGGAAGGTCACTGGAGGGTCATGGTTACAGCTGGGCGTCGGGCACATGCTAGTTAGCCCAACTGAGGCAGGAGATCTGGAGTTCAGGTCAAGTTTGGACTACACACAAAATCCTCTCAAGAGCCAAACCAGGCTGGATGTGGTGGGGCATGCCCATGACCTTAGCCCTTAGGAGGGGAGTATAGGACCGTGAACGGCAGCCTGGTTTCTGGTTGAGCTAGGTTTGAAACCCCGGTGACCCGGCAGGTGACCCGACAGGGGATAACCCTGCAAGAGACAGTAGTCGTTTTGCTACGTTCCTGGACACCAGGCTGCTGACAGGAGGCCCCGCTCCCCATAGGTCTGTGGCCATCAGTCACGTAAGGGCAATGCCCCAAGCCTCTCCACAGGTAGAAAAACATGACCACAGGTCACTAGCCTCAAGACAGATCTCTAATTTAGTGAGGTACCTAACGGTCTGAAGGGCTTAGCCAAAAAGTGCCCCTTCCCAGACACTCCTCCCTGCCAAAGGTATGTAACCTCAGGCCCGCCCTGAGAAAGGGGGTACGGTTTTCTCATCGCTGCTCTCCACCATGACAATAAATGCCTTAAAACCATGGACTGTCTCTTTTCATCGGGATCCGCTGTGGGGAGCAATGGAACAGGGCTTCATCTAAAAAGCCAGCCCCCAATCTTCACAGATGGCTTCTCAATGCTCCCAGCTATGGCCTCCACCAAGCCAACTGACAAGCCAAGGGCCGTCCTCCCTACGGGACCCAACAGGAGCTCCCCTCTTTCCCCCTTTGGCCCCGGGTAGACACAGCCCGTGGTCCCCCACTCTGCTCTCAGCTCTCCAGCGGCTCCCAGCAGCACCTAGGTGCCCAAGAGTCAGAGAACCTGACATCTCCAGCCTCTGTGCAGGTTTAAAGATCCCCGAGCCAACCCCAGCATTCCCCGGGACCTCAGACTGTGCTTGTGCTCCCCCACCCCACCCCCACCCGGTGGTGGACCTGATGTGGCTACCCATAGCCCTGCCCAGCAGCTAGGGTAAGCATTTCCAAGTCCCAACTCCACCAGCTGCTAGAGCCCTAGGGCCATAACCCCACAGGGGAGGCAGGTGGATCAGGAGCTCAAGGTTGCCTTTGGCTAGTGAGACCATCCTGAATTGCATGAAACCTTAAACAATCAAGAAGCTGTCTTGTGAATTCAGAGAATTTCAAGCTCATTGTAGACAAGAGTATGAAAGATAGCTCATGAGTAAAAGAACTTGCCTCAAAAACCAA
Source organism: Apodemus agrarius (assembly GCA_964023405.1). Classification (NCBI taxonomy): domain Eukaryota; kingdom Metazoa; phylum Chordata; class Mammalia; order Rodentia; family Muridae; genus Apodemus; species Apodemus agrarius. Next base: position 159,673,950 of record OZ030006.1, read on the forward strand.
GGGCTGGAGTTTGATCTCTAGAACTCACAAAAAGGTGGAAGGCTGAAACCAATTCCCAAAAGATGTCCTTTGACATCCGCATGCGTGGCATGTGTCCCCTCGCATGCATGTGTCCTTACACACAATGTCACTATCTGCGAGGCTGCGACTATCTAGTTAACAAAATAAAAAAGGAAAAGAAGCCAGGTGTGGTAACATCTACCTTAGGTCCCTCCTCAGGAGGCAGTTTCTCTGAGTTGGAGGTCAGCCTCTAGAGAGTGAGTTCCATGACAGTTAGAGGATACAAAGTAAGACCCTATTCCAAAGAAAAAGGTTTTAATGAATGGACGACAAAAAAGTAATATTAGGCCGGGCCGTGGTGGCGCACGCCTGTAATCCCAGCACTTGGGAGGCAGAGGCAGGCGGATTTCTGAGTTCGAGGCCAGCCTGGTCTACAGAGTGAGTTCCAGGACAGCCAGGGCTACATAGAGAAACCCTGTCTCAAAAAGAAAAAAAAAAAGTAATATTAGACATAGTGTCAACACTGGGTCTGAAAAACAGGTAAGGCCACAGGAGTGTGTGTGTGGGGGGGGGGGGGTGAGTCACCACTAGAGATTTTCAAATAGAAGCCTGTGAGCACATCTAGGTTTTGTTAAAAGACAAACAACAACAACAACAACAACAACAACAACAACAACAAAGAGACTAGCCCACAGATTCTCCAGAATATAGAGAGATGTCAACTGGGTTACGGAATGAGTCTCATGTACTTGGTCTCCAGCTGGCTCAACCCTGACCTATGGTCCTATCCACTTCCCTACCCTTGCATGGATTTCAGATTGAACCTCAGGCCTCAGCATATTAGGCAATAACTATACATACCACTTGGCTATATACCAGTCCTCTTGGGGTTATTTTGGCTTTTGTGAGACAGGGACTCACACAGCCTCGCCTGGCTTCAAATGTAGTCCACCTCCCAAGCTGGGGCGGCAGGCACACCCCACTGTTTTAAGCGCTTTTCCGTTGCCGTCATAACATTCCCTGGGAAGGCAAGAGGACAGGGGGCTTATTTTGGCTCACGGTTCCAGTCCTTTGTGTTGGGGAGTCTTGGCAGCTGGGGCCTGAAGGGTACATCGCTTTAGCGGGCGAGAAGCAGATGAATTCTCCAGCTCGGCTTGCTTTTAGTCAGTCCAGGCCCACAGCCCATGAGGCCACGCCCCACCTCAGTCTTATCTAGATAATCTCTCATAGGCGTACCCAAGCAAAATCTAAATCAGGTTTTGACTCACTTCTGCTCAACCTTTGCCTATTTATTTATTTATTTATTGTTTTTGTTTTGTTTTGTTTTTCGAGACAGGGTTTTTCTGTGTAGTCGTGGCTGTCCTGGAACTCACTCTGTAGACCAGGCTGGCCTTGAACTCAGAAATCTGCCTGCCTCTGCCTCCCAAGTGCTGGGATTACAGGCGTGCGCCACCACGTCCGGCTATTTATTTTTAAAGACAGGGTTTCTCTGTATAGCCCAGGCTGTCCTGGAACTCTGTAGACCAGGCTAGCCTCAAACTCAGAAATCTGCCTGCCTCTGCCTCCCAAGTGCTGGGATTAAAGGCGAGTGCCACCACCGCCCAGCTCTATTTTTATTAATTTTGAGATAAGAGTATCATTATGTAGCCTGAGCTAGCCTGGGGCTGGCTATGTAGACCTGGCTGGCCTGGAACTCAGCGATCCGCCTGTCTCTGCCTCCTGGGTGCTGGGACTAAAGGCGTGCGCCACCACAATCTGCTCACTTTTCAAACAGTCTTACACTGTAGCCCAGACTAGAGGTGTGAGACACTTCTGTCTCACACCAGGATTATTGGTATGTGCCCCATGTCTAGCTGCTTACCACCTTTGATTGGGTTCCTTTAATTATTAGATAAGAACAAAATCCAGAAGCTCGGAATACCCAAGAAACAATTCACATATCAAATGATGCCCAAGAAGGAAGGAAGGAGAGGCCCCTGGTCCTGGAAAGGCTCCATGCAGCAGTGTAGGGGAGTACCAGGACAGGGAAGTGGGAGGAGGTTGATTGGGGAACAGGGGGAGGGAAGAGGGCTTATAAGACTTTCGGGGAGGGGGGAGCCTGGAAAGGGGAAATCATTTGAAATGTAAATAAAGAATATATCTAATAAAAGAATTATAACCCGTCCCCCCAAAAAAGAACAAAACTCAGAAAGGCGAAGGCCCCGCTTCCTGTCTCATAGCATACCACAAGTCTTAGTCCAAATCCCTGCGACCTTCTGCCTTTGTATTCATCAGGCCTCCTCCAGCCCAAGCAGCTCTCCCTTCTTACTCCATCTGCTTCAAGGTTTCCCTCCCTTCTGTGTAATGGGTAACAGATCTTACACCGCGTTCTTAGCGCCTTAAAACAACAAAAAAAGAAAGAAAGAAAAGACAGGCCTTCCTGTCCTAAGTCAATATCTTCTCATTAAAACAAATATTCAAAGTTATCACCGAAGGCTGCGGGAGGGCGGGCCAGTGACCCCGGCTACTCCGAAGGCGGAAACACGAGGATCGAGAATTCTACACAACACATGGGGAGACCTGGTGTCCGACAAAACCCACCGGCCTCTAACTTGTTCCTCTGTAGCTAGAATTCTACCGATCTGTTCATCTCATTCTGTGCTCCCTTCTCCTCCGGGCGGTGAGCCCTCGGGAAGGACGCCGGGGGGCAGCCACCGTCGAGGGAATCAACGATCGTCTGGGCCCGGGGAGGAGGCAGCCACAGCCCGGGGCGGGGAGGGGCACGTAACCGCAAGTCTGCGGGGCAGAAACCCGAGCGGGACCCCACGGGGCCGCGAGCGCTGAGCCGGGCGGGGGACCCAGGGAGCCCAGAGCGTAGCTAGCCGGGGGAGTGGCGTCCGCTGTCCCGGAAGGAAGTGGACCACGGAGGCAGGGCGGTCCGGGGCGGGGCGGAGCAGGCTGCTGGCCGCCGTCCGCCCGCGCGTCCCCGCGTCCCTCCCGCCGCCCCTCGAGCCCCGGGGCCGCCTTACCCGCCCTCCCGGCCGCGGCCGCCCGCCGCCGCCGCTCCTCAGGACGCCGAGCGTTCGGGGCCGGAACGCGGAGACAAGCCGGTGCCGATTGGCGACGCTCCGTCACGTGACCGCAACGCTCCGCCGGCGCCAATTTCAAACAGCGGAACAACTGAAAGCGGCGCTGCTGCGGGACCCACCCCCGGCCCGGGCTCACCCCTCACCCCGCCCCGGGCTGCCACCCCGGCCGTCCCGCCGGGACCCGCCGCCCGGGCCTGGCTCGGCCCCGCGTGGAGCGGCCGCGGCCTGAGAGGTGAGTGGGGTGCGGCCGGGTCCGGGGAGAGCTCGGAGTCGGGACTGCCGGGGGCTGTGGGGCGCGAGGGGGTGTTGGGGACCGCCGGGAAGGAGGTCTGAGCTGCCGGCCTCGGCCTTCCCGCCGCGTTCTCCGAGCAACCCCGGGACCCGGCGAACAGGCCTGCCCTCTGAGTCTGCACTTGCAGTCAACCCTGCCTCCGCCTCCGCGGCTGCAGGGCGGGATCCCAGCTGGGTGTTGCAAGGTTCCCTGCTTAGTACGGAGAACGGGGTCGTTGGGGTGGCTCTGCTAGTCGCCTTCCGCTAGAAGACAGTGGAGTGTTAGGAAAGGGCTGGTCAGAGAGAGATGCCCTATGGGGGAGGGGGCGTCTACTATTTGATTGGGGTGGGGTGCAATGTGAAGCCAAACGAAAACCGAGATTTGAAGGTCGAGAGAACGGAGTATAAAGAAAGCTACAGGGTGGAAGGGACCCGAGCGCTCTAAGCAGCTGGCAAGTGTCAAAAAAAGTGTAATCTTCTTTGGCAGATGTCCTAAAGCGGCAGCCGCTTTCTCTGTTTCCTCACGGGATCGCAAAATAGAATGACAGGGTTTATCTTAATGATACATTATTCTATATACCTATAAAAACCTACGAAATGCTTTTTCTAAAGCCACTTTAGCATAGCCAGGCATAGTGGTGAATGCCTGTAATCTCAGCACCTAGAAAATTGGAGGCCAAAGGGTCAGCGGTTCAAAGCCAGCCTGGGCTACATGAGACTCTGTCTCAAAAATAAAGGCCACCTTAAGCATATTAATGATAGCACATCTTGGTATGGAGAAGATGGGTATTACAATCTTAACTTTTGAAGCAGAAAATCAGGCTATATAAAGTATTATACTTGTAAAACTGAAATATAGCTACTTTCAGGTACCAAAATGCCACTGTGCAAATGCTTTGCAGATTTTGAAAGAAAGAAAATACACTTTGAAAAAAATATATGTAATGGGCTTGGAGAGATGGCTCAGTGGTTAATGGCAGCTCTTGAAATGTTTTGTTTGTTTTTATTCAAGAGGCTTGGGGTTTTTATTGTAGAGTGCTTACCAAGCATTCACAAAGCCCCAGGTTTGATCCCTACCGCCACATAAAGCTGGCATTGTAGCCACACCTGTGATTCTAGCAGGTGGAGGCAGGAGAATCAGAAGTTTAAGGTCAGCCGGGCGTGGTGGCGCACACCTGTAATCCCAGCACTTGGGAGGCAGAGGCGGGCGGCTTTCTGAGTTCGAGGCCAGCCTGGTCTACAGAGTGAGTTCCAGAACAGCCAGGACTACACGAAGAAACCCTATGGGGGGGGGGGGGGGTGGGAGTTTAAGGTCAGCTGCATTATTTGAGACCGGTGGAAGAGGGCAGTAGGTTACAGCTCGGGCATAGAGTCCTTGCCTGCTGTGTCTACCCCGAGTTCAACCACCAGTCCTGAAAAGTGGAATAAATGAGACCGCACACTCTGCACAACTTTGCTGGGAGCCAGGAGTGTGGAAGTTCCCCCCGCCCCTTTTGTCTGAGATCTTGCAGACTAGGGGTTGATCTCACCAACCAGGGTTGTGGCAATAGGACCTCCTGCCTCTCTCTGCCTGTACGTCCTGAGCCTGTGGCCTGCAAAGATGTAAGCATGCCTCGGCGTTATCATAGACAGGGTTGCAGGACCACTGTTGTCAGGGCTCCAAATTGCCACTTGTCCACCCAACCCGGCCTCTTTCATCCCTCCCCCCAGTCATCACAAGTGACCTGAATTCTAGTGGACAGTGGCAGGCATCTCCATGACCTTCTAGATGGCTCACATATTCTTTGGCCAAACATTTAAAAAATGTTTCTACTTGGAGGCAGGGGGCGTTTGCCCACATGCCACAGCACATATATGGACGCTGGAGGGAACAGTTGGGAGCTGAGTCTCTCCTTCCACTATGGTGATTGAATTCAGGTGGCCAGGTTTAGCAGCTGATGGGTTCGGTCACTGAGCCATCTTGCCAGCCCTCCTCCCTTGTTGGTTTGCCTTTTTGTAGACCTGGGAACTGAACCTAGGGCTTCACTAAGCAAGCACTCTCACATCCTCGGCCTGACCAAACATTCTTCAGCTTCAAGGAGACCAATGACTCCAGTCCAGTTCATGTTCCCAGCTTGACGTGTTTGCTACAATTATCAGCTTTCCTTGGTCAGTGATAGGGCTTGCTTTGTTTGTTTTTGAGACAGGGTCTCATGTGGCCCATGCTGATCTTGAGGTTACTCTCTGGCTAAGGGTGGCCTTGAACCTTGTAGGTGCTGGGATTACAAGTGTACATCCAGCCTAACTTCTGTCCTTATTGTCTGAGGGTTTGACAAAGGTCCAGGCAGCATTCCCCTGGGCCTCTGAGCTTCTGTTTTTGACTGGTCATGCAGAGAAGTACTTCCGGTTTGTCACAGCCCTGCAGATCTGACAGCGAGCTTCTTGCCCTCCACAGGGTCAAAGCTTGTGATTCTCGATGGAGAGTGAAAGCACAGCTTCATGATGAGAACCAGCCCCCGTCGGCCACTGATTCTCAAAAGACGGAGGCTGCCCCTTCCTGTTCAGAATGCCCCGAGTGAAACATCAGAGGAAGAAGCAAAGAGATCCCCTGCCCAGCCGGAGCCTACTCCAGCACAGGCCTCCCAAGAGGTGGCAGAGTCCAGCTCTTGCAAATTTCCAGCTGGAATCAAGATTATCAACCACCCCACCATGCCCAACACACAAGTGGTGGCTATCCCCAACAACGCTGACATCCAGAGCATCATCACAGCCCTAACTGCCAAAGGAAAAGAGAGTGGCAGCAGCGGACCCAACAAGTTCATCCTCATCAGCTCTGGGGGCCCCTCCTCTCACCCATCTCATCTTCAACCCCCAGCCCAAGCCAGCAATGACTCCAAGAGAACAGAAGTGATCGCTGAGACGTTGGGACCGAAGCCAGCAGCTAAGGGTGTGCCCGTTCCCAAGCCACCTGGAGTCCTTCCAAGGCAAAGACAGGAAGGCTGTGGTATGTGGTCTGCCGGGCAGATGGGTGTGGAGGAAAGGTCAGTCAGTCAAGCTGATGTCTGTGGTAGACAGGAATCTCTGAGGAACCAAGGTGAAGGCTTTTCTGTTTTTTATTCTTTGAGCATTGAAACACTTGGGCGCTGTTGAAGTGGCTACAACAATGTAGCCTTACTATTGCTCTCTTTATGTTGGAAAAGTATTGGTTGGCTGGTTGGCTGGCTGGTTGGTTCATTCTTTGTATTGACATGTGTCTTAGTGACTTCTGTTACTCTAAAGACACACCATGACCAAGGCAACTCTTATAAAAGAAAGCCTTTTACTTAAACTTCCAGAGGTTTAGTCCATTACCAACATGGTGGGAAGCGTGGCAGCAGGCAGGCAGGCGCTGGAGCAGTAGCTGACTGTTACATCCTGATCTGGGCCAAGAGAGGCAGAGTGCCCCTGGGCCTGGCATGGGCTTTTGAAACCTCCAAGCCCACCCCGACTGGCACACTTCCTCTAACAATGCCACATGCCCCAATGGTTCTCATCATCTCAGATGTCACCACTCCCTGAAGACTAAGCATTCAAATATATGTGCCTACGGGGGCCATTCTTAAAGTAATAAACCGAAGCCCAGGGAAGAAAAGTGACTTTTGTGTACTATCCAAGATTTGCCTTGACAGGTGCCTAAGCTTCCTTCTGGCTCATTGAAATGCAATTTCTTGTTCATGGATTTATACTGACGTCCATAGTGGAGCCACACGATTTACCACGAGTTCCCTGGCCCTCAGAGTTCAGGTCTTAGAGGGTTATCCCCAATCACTGCGGGGCATCTGAAGAGGCTGCTAATGGAGTCTTGGGTTGTTTTCCTTCTAGCTGGTGGTGGAGTGGCAGGCTGCACGCTGGACAGCAGCTTAACCAATATCCAGTGGCTTGGAAAGATGAGTTCTGACGGGCTGGGCCCCTGCAGCGTTAAGCAGGAGCTAGAAGAGAAGGAGAATTGTCACCTGGAGCAGAATCGGGTTAAGGTGAACTGTCGTCACTCATTCGGGAAGGCAGAACTAGTACAAGGGATTTCTAAGGGAAAAGAATCAAGGAGCTGCACGAGCAACATCCAAGCTCTATTAGCACTACTAAAGGCTTGTCTGTGCAAGGTGTCTTTAAATGGTGTTCTTTTGGAGGCACTGGAGAGTGAACCCAAGGCCAAACAGTACAGAAGACTATACCACTAGGCTGGTCCTGGTGGTGCACGCCTTTGAGGGAGGCAGCAGCAGGCCTGGGCTACAGAGTGAGTTCCATATCAGCCAGAGCTACACAGAGAAACGCTGTTTCAGGACAGGGGGAGAGAGACAGTCAAGGCAGATTCCTGGCTTTGTATTTCTCTAGCACTGGCTTTAATATCCTGGGTTTGGTGGCCCTTAGTAAATATTCAGGAAATGATGAAGGTCTTAGTTAAAGAAGCCATTTGGACTTTTAAAGCAGCATCCCAATAGTACAAATTGAATGTAGCATCATTAACACGAGTTTTATTAGAAGATACACTGTAATGTTAATAGCAAAGTAAATCCTATGGGAATTTTATTTGTATTAATTAAACTATATATTTAAACATATAGCTAGACTTGTAAAATTATATCTCAAATTTTTAAACTGAATGATCAGATCTTTGTCTAAAAGCATGTGTGTCTTTTGTAAGCACCTGTCCCACCTGTCTTGACTGTTTCTTCTATACCTACACTGAAGCAGGGTGGGCTTCTGTCTCCTCAGGACCACAGGTGGAACTCAGGCCTAAGTCCTTTGACCTGCAAGTCTGAAAATTCATACAAATTATTGTGCGGATCCCAACTAGCCGAATCTGCCGGAAGAGACCTCATTTGTTTTTTGCTTTTGAGATAGGGTCTTATGTAGCCTGGGGTAGCTTAGAAAAGACTAGCTGAGGATGACCGTAAACTCTTGATCATCGTGCCGTAACCACTCAACTGCTGAGTGCCACCACGGCCCATGTATTTTAGGTGGTGCTGGAGATCAAACCCAGGCCTGTGAGCGTATCGGGCGATACTCTATCAAACTGAGCTCTGCCCCAGCCTCTAGACCTCTTACCAGGCAATTTATGGAAGGGAAAGGGATGGAAGGGAATCAGTTCCTAATTGGTTGGGGCCAAGACTAACTAATTAAACTTTAGTTCCATTACCAAATAATGGTCTTAAATTAATTTGTTTATGTTATCCCTTAGAGCAGTGATTTTCAACCTGTGGGTCATGACCTCTTTGGGGTTGCATATTAAGTATCCTGAATATCAGATATTTGCATTAGAACTATAACAGTAGCCAGGCGGTGGTGGCGCATGCCTGTAATCCCAGCACTCTGGGAGGCAGAGGCAGGTGGATTTCTGAGTTCAAGGCCAGCCTGGTCTACAGAGTGAGTTCCAGGACAGCCAGGGCTATACAGAGAAACCCTGTCTCGAAAAAACAAAAAAGAACTATAACAGTAGCTAAGTTATTGTTATGAAATAGCAATGAAGATAGTTTCACCGTTAGGGGTCACCAGGTGAAGAACTGTATTAAAGGCTCAGTCAGGAAGGTTGAGGACCATAATTCTGGAGGATGTTCTCAATGGGTTTTGGGTGGGGAATGGTTCTCGTAAACTTCTGTGTCATTCTCTGTTCTCTTTCCCTTTGGCGTCTCACACCCGACAGATTGAGGAGCCCTCAGGAGCGTCAACATCTTGGCCGGACTCTGTGTCTGAGAGGCCACCCTACTCTTACATGGCCATGATACAATTCGCCATCAACAGCACTGAGAGAAAGCGTATGACCTTGAAGGATATCTACACTTGGATTGAGGACCACTTCCCTTATTTTAAGCACATTGCCAAGCCAGGCTGGAAGGTATTATGTCCCATAGCCAATGTCAAGGTCATTCTGGTCTATTTTTGACGATGCTTTAGGTGGTGTCCTAATGAAACATAACAAAGGAGCAACAAGCCAATGCCCCAAGATTAATTTCCTGTAACATCTAGTGGGCGGGGCCTTTTCTTTTTCTCTGTTTTGAGACAGTCTCACTACATGCTCTAAGCTCAACTCAGACTTATAAACTTCCTGTTTCAACCTTAGGAGTAGATGAGACTGCAAAGGTATGCTGCCCTGCCCAGTTGGGCAGGTTTTGTCTTGGTTTTCATCTGATGCATGGGGATTCTAAGACAGATGCCTAGGAGTCTTTGTCAGAATCACAGTGTGTGTGTGTGTGTGTGTGTGTGTGTGTGTGTGTGTGTGTGTGATTTGCTTGTGGGAGGAGGGGTGTGTATTACATGAGCATGTGAAGATCAGAGGACAGCCTGCTGGTGTTGTTTCTCTTGATGGGAGTTCTGAGATTGAGCTCAGGCTGGCAGCAGGTACCTTTGCTTTCAGTCTCTTACATTGAAAAGCCCAGGTGGAAATGGGCTTTTTTTTGTCAGGCTGGAGCTGGAGCTCAGTGGCAGAGGACCCTGCCATGCACAAGAGCCTGGCTTTGAGGTGGGATTTGCCGGAAGACTAACCTCGAACCAGCATGTGACCTCATGTCCTCTCTACTGCCTGTCCTGTGCTGCATGTCTGCAGTGTTGACACCAGGCCACAGGTAGCAGTGCTTCTGTTGTATTCGATCCTCAGATTGGCATGGTCCAGTCTCAGAGAGGATCTTGCTGGGTAACTCTATCTTCCTGCTTCATCTTCCTACGTCCAGGCATGTGGGCATGCACCACCGTGTCCAGGCCTAGACATGGTTTTGTCCTGCTGCTGCTGCTCTTGCTCCTTTAGTGTGCCTCTGTGGACTGCAGTGGACAGTGGACTGCAGTGGACGGTCTTCTCATCTCCCGTTGCACTTCTGGAGAACACAGGGTTCTTGGCTGCCCGGCTTAGCCTGCCTCATTTCCCACACAGTGATGAGGCAAGAGTTGCGGGTGTAAAGATCCTTATTCAGTGTTCTCGTCACCTTGGTCTTGTGCCGTGAGAGAGAGCAGGGGAGAGAGGGAAGCTTCCACCTAAGACCGTCAGGGCCTGGACATAGGCCATATCTGTTTTTGGTTGTTTTGCTGGTCACTGATTGTGGGTGAGGGTGTGTTATGAATGTTTCTCTCCTTGGGTGTATGGCTGAGGTTAGCGCTGCATATCAGGAGGGGGGTGGGGGGGGCTTGCCAACAGGTGACGTTGCAAGGGCCTGAGCAAAGTCTCTGTTAAATGTAGTGGGACATTGCCAGGCCTTTCCCAGCTCCCTCCAAGAGCCATGTTGCCAAAGCTGACTGAACTGATAACTGCGCATCTGTCTCTTTCAGAACTCTATTCGTCACAACCTTTCTCTCCATGACATGTTTGTTCGAGAGACATCTGCCAATGGCAAGGTCTCCTTCTGGACCATTCACCCAAGTGCCAATCGTTACTTGACGTTGGACCAGGTGTTTAAGGTGAGTGTCCTTGTTTCATGTGGAGAGCCAGTTGTGGCCATTGAGCCTTCCGTAAAGGAGCAGCGTCACTCCTGACAGTCTGACTGAGGGAGCACTAGAAGCCAGTCACCGATTAGTGACTTGCATAACATCCTGAGCAGCTGACAGATGCCAAGTGACAGTCCTTGCACTAGACCAGAGAGTAAAGAAAACTGTTCTGGTCTAAGTGCAGGTGTCTTTCTCTAACCTCCTCTATTTATTTATTTATTTGTTTGTTTGTTTGGTTGGTTGGTTTTTTGAGACAGGGTTTCTCTGTGTAGCCCTTGCTGTCCTGGAACTCACTCTGTAGACCAGGCTGGCCTCGAACTCAGAAATCCGCCTGCCTCTGCCTCCCAGAGTGCTGGGACTATAGGCATGCGCCACCACCGCCTGGCACCTCCTCTATTTAGTGTAGACACTTGTTACAATACAGCTTCCAGATCTCTTACTTGAGGTTCTGATTGGTGAATCTGCGATAGGCCCAGGAATTTGGTGTGGCAGGGCAGGACGTCTGTGTGCAAGTGCACACACCAGTGCGTGTGTAGAGGCCAGAGCAAGCCCTTGGGTGTCCTTCTCTATCACTATTTCCTTGGGATGGCGCTCTCGTGGAAGCTGGAGCTACACTGAGGTCAGCAAACCCCTTCCATCCCCCTAGCTCCACCCCACCCCTCATAGCTCTGGGTTATAGATGCATGCAAGGCCACCCCTGGCTTTTTTAATGCAGGTTCTGGGATCTGAGCTCGGATCCTTTATGCTTGATACAGCAAGCTCTCTTTCCCACGAACTCATCTCTCCAGCTTTGAACTTTGTATTTCAACCTGCTCCAAGGAAGCCCTTCTTTAAGTCTAGAGACCAGAAATGGAGCCACGAGAACATGTTTTCAGAAAAAAAAGTTGTTGTTTCAGGAACTTCTAGGTACCCATAAGGATGCTGTTGCTGTCTGTCTGTTCTTCTGGAAGGGAATCATTCTCCATGGTGTCCCTTGGACAGTAGGGTTCTTCCTAGTCTGAGTAGACTGACCACATTTGTGGTAACTTCATTTCATTTCTCTCTCTCGATGCCTGGCCGCCACCAGCCACTGGACCCAGGGTCTCCACAATCGCCCGAGCACTTGGAATCAGTAAGATTCTTTTCCTCTGCTCGGGGCTTGGCCTTATTTCCCTTCACTGCTCAGCATGGCTTTAGTGGGCAGGAGCTGTGATGTGGGGAGGGGACTGTGTTTGGCCCTGTGGCTGCTAACCCTGAACACAGCACCACAAAGGTGTGCCGAGCAGAGTAGAGTGGGTACTGCAAGACCTGCTATTGCAAAGACAGGTGCATGGCATGGGCCCTGTGGGCAGCAGCAGTGGCAGCAGCCTATTCTCTCAGCGTGCTTGACTCTCTCAGATAGTTAACCGCATTTCCCTGGGGTGGTGAGTACCATGGGTCAGGTGTAGCACTGTCCTGCCCCCTTCATTTGTCTGTTGTCACCTTTCCCCTAAGCATGGCTTCATAGATTGTACCTATCTGCATCCATCATTCAAACCAGCTTTTCTTTCTGGGTTTTTAGGCCAGAAAGGTTTCTGCATCAGCTTGGGTTGGTGGGGTTCTGCTCCCCTTACCTTACTAGTCCAGGTTTCTTTCTCTCCCAATAAGCAGCAGCAGAAACGACCCAATCCTGAGCTCCGTAGAAATGTGACCATCAAAACTGAACTCCCACTGGGCGCACGTGAGTATAAAAGGGGGTAGGGGGTCTCAGACATGCCCAATCCTTGTTCTGGGGCCTATGATCAGGTTATGTCTCTAACACAAGGGAGTCTGAGTCCACAGTAGAGCAGTGCTCCTGGAGTGGGAAGTAGTAGACCCCTAGCATTGCTGCCTCTGATCTCCCTCTCCTGCTTCCTCCTAGGGCGAAAGATGAAGCCGCTGCTTCCCCGGGTTAGCTCGTACCTGGTGCCCATCCAGTTCCCAGTGAACCAGTCCCTGGTACTACAGCCCTCCGTGAAGGTTCCCCTGCCTCTGGCAGCATCTCTGATGAGCTCGGAGCTTGCCCGTCATAGCAAGCGAGTCCGAATTGCACCCAAGGTGCTGCTGTCCAGTGAAGGGATAGCCCCACTTCCTGCCACAGAACCTCTGAAGGAGGAGAAACCCCTGCTCGGAGACGGGCTGCTGCCTTTGCTTCCGATTCAGTCCATTAAGGAAGAAGAGATCCAGCCTGGGGAGGACATGCCACACTTGGAGAGGCCTATCAAAGTGGAGAGCCCTCCCTTGGAAGAGTGGCCCTCTCCGTGTGCATCCCTGAAGGAGGAACTATCCAACTCCTGGGAAGATTCTTCCTGCTCACCTACCCCAAAGCCCAAGAAGTCCTATTGTGGGCTCAAGTCCCCAACGCGGCGTGTCTCAGAAATGCTGGTGACTAAGCGAAGAGAGAAGAGGGAGGTGAGCCGATCCCGCAGGAAGCAGCACCTGCAGCCACCCTGTGTGGCCGAGCCTGACCTGTTCTTCTCAGAGGACTCCAGCACATTCCGGCCAGCCATGGCGCTCCTGGCAGAGTCTTCAGAGCCTGCTCCCCAGCTCAGCTGCCCTCAGGAGGAGGGAGGACCTTTCAAGACCCCCATCAAGGAGACACTGCCTGTCTCCTCCACTCCTAGCAAGTCTGTGCTCTCCAGAGACCCCGAGTCCTGGAGGCTCACACCGCCAGCCAAAGTTGGGGGGTTAGATTTCAGCCCAGTACGAACCCCCCAGGGTGCCTTTGGCCCTCTGCCTGACTCGCTGGGCCTGATGGAGCTGAATACCACACCTCTGAAAAGCCTTCCCCTCTTTGACTCACCCCGGGAGCTGCTCAACTCAGAGCCCTTTGACCTTGCCTCTGACCCCTTCCGCAGCTCCCCACCACCACATCTGGAAGGCCCCAAGCCTGGCTCCCCCGAGCCGCAGGCTCCTAGCCTTTCAGCCAACCGTTCTCTCACAGAAGGCCTTGTCCTGGACACAATGAATGATAGCCTCAGCAAGATTCTTCTAGACATCAGTTTCCCTGGCCTGGAGGAGGACCCTCTGGGCCCTGACAACATCAACTGGTCTCAGTTCATCCCTGAGCTGCGGTAGAGGCAAGGTCTTGCCCTTGCCACTCAAGCCGCCTGCTGTCATGGCACTAGTGTGGCTCAGCGTACCCCAGGCTGTCTGAGGGAAGCTAGCAGGCAAGCGCTGAGCCGTGCCCTTCGACCTAATTATGTCAAGATGATAGCCACAGCTAAGCCACTGCTGGGACCTATGCAAGCAATAGGACCTCCCAGAGTCGGAGTCCTCCACTCCCTGCTGGCAAGTGCAGTGGGTGTGACCAGTCGTGAGGACCAGGAAGTGCCCATTCATCACCCGCTGCTCTGGCGGGAGAACCCTTGTAAATGGTGTCAGTTCCCCAAGTTGTCCTGTAATTATAAACGTAAGCGTATTTTCTTAGCTCATTACCCAGAGATAACCAGGATGGGTGGGGTGACCGGGGTGCACTCTGCTTCTGCTGTGGCCTTAGGGGAAAGACCTGCAGTGCAGTCTCGCCACATTTGTGGTTCTGCTATAGGCTTCTAGACACATGGGTTGCTGTGCCAGGATCCAGCTTACTGCCCTTTCCTCACAGCTCCCCATGTCTCCGAGCCAGTGGTACTGCATGAAGAAATCCTGCTGTAAAAGCCTACTGGATTTGGGTGGGGGGGTGGGTGTGCCTGAAGCAAAAGCACAGTGCTCGCATGAGTCCTGTTAGGTGTTTCTCTGATAGTGTTCCCAATCATGCCAGGGAGTCAGCACTGAGATCTCAGGCCGAGGCCTGAGGAGGAGGAAGTGACCCCTGACTTGCCTGGCTTCCTTAGCTTGCACCTGAGCTTTGCAAAAAGCCCCCCTGGACCCCACTCTCCAAGCTAGCCTAAGAACACTACTGTACCTACCTACTGAATAAAGCCGGGTGGCACTGGTCTCGGAATTGAATGAGGGGTGATGATGAAGCCTGGAGACGCTGGGCAGGGCCTGCCCCTGCTGCGTGCGCCTTTCAGAGCTGGGGTCTCCTGCACCCTTCTTTGACGTTGAAATTGCCAGTTTTGTTGATGTGATAATCAGCCTTTGAGAGGTAGAGGCAGGAGGATCGGGCTCCTCTAGGCGACACGAGGTCCTGCCCACAGAGTCCAGTTTCCCCACTGTCCCCTGCACTACCCAGCCCTTCCTCGCCTCCCCAGACCTCATTCCATGGGGCCAGAATCTGACTTAGGTCCTTGTTGATCCCTTGGTAACCACAGCAGTTGTCCTCCATTTCCCTCCCATTCCATTCAACATTCGGGCCAGAAAGCCGGCCTGCTGCAGGTGTCTCGTTACCACCCCATCCCAGCTCCAAGCCTGGGGCCAGCCGGCTCCCTGCTCCCAAGCCTCCCCAGGCAAGGCTCTCCCAGAGCAGCTCCTGTTACCAAGTTTGTAACCAGAACTGACAGCACTGCCCCCTCCCTGCCTCACCAGAAAGCATCAGGGACTGAGGAGCCTCCCAGGACAGGCAAGGGCCTCCTCCCAGCAGCACCAGTCAGGAAGCATCACCATAGCAACCCTAGCAGCAAACAATGGTACCAGAAAGGGCTTTCCTCCAAAGCCTCCTCTCCTGGCTCTGTGGCTCAGAGAAAGAATGGCCAACAGCCTGAAGAAAACATCCCTCCAAAAGCCAGGCCCGAGCCATGTGTCTCGCACCAGGGAGCCTTTCCTGAAGGTACAGTGGGGCCCACCTCTGCAGCTGGCCTCCGGTGATCCTGAGCCCAGCTCGCAGACACACAAGCGGTCCTCTGCTTTCAACCCGTAGTCCCCCAGCTTGGAGCTCAGGACAGGGAGGAGGAGCCTGGCTAGCAGCTCGAAGAGGCCTCAGCTAAAGGACTTGGGATCAGAAACGGGCTTGGCTTGGGGTGGGTTTTTGGAGTGTGTATGTATGTCAAATCTTGGGAAAGGACCCCAAACATAATATAAAGTTCCTTGTGTCATATGTACCTTGTACACAGCCTGAAGGTGATTTCATGCATGCAGTATTTTTAGGGTGTCTATGATTTGATTGAGGCTGACCACAAAGGTCAGATGTGGAATTTTCCACTTGAGACACCATGCCTTTGCCCAGGGGGAAAGAATATTTTTTTCAGCACTTGTGATACAACATTTTCAGATTTTAGGGGTTTTGTTGAGGCAGTCTTGTTATATATATAGCTCAGGCTAGCCTGATACTATTAGCCTGTGGTATCCCTGTCTCAACCTTCCCAAGGGCTGGCAGTACAGATCTGTGTCATGACCAGTTTTGGTTTTGAGTTTAATTTTGAGACAGGACCTTCCTATATAGCTCTGGTTGAAATACACGCCTGGACCTGGTTATTGCCAGACCTATGGAGCTCTGCCTCCTGACTGGAGTTACAAGCACTTACTGTCAGGCCTGGGATAGACAAGCATGTTTGTATTAGCTCACGGATCTTTCCTCTGGGTGCTCTCGTAGAAGAGGAATTAGGGAATTGGGTTCAGTGGGGCATGCCTGTAAGTTTAGCCCTCGCCAGCCTGCCCCACCGAGCTACAAGTGAGCCCTTATCTCACAAAACCAAAGGAGGAAAGGAGGGATGGAGGGAGGAAGAAAGAAAAATCGGGCCAGTAAGTCAGCTCAAGTGCTAAGGACAGTTGCTGTGCCTGACAGCCTGGGTTCCAGCTCTAGAACCCACACAGTGGGAGAACAGGCTCCCACACGCGGTCCTCAGGCCTCCGCATGCACACTATGACAAGTGTGTGTGTTTATATACGCACTAGGTTTTTTATTTTTAAGAAATAACATTTAGGGATGGTGCCAAAGAAACTGGTTGGGGTATCAGAGCGAGGAAAACCCTAGAGTGGCTGACAGGAACATTTCTGCCCGGGGCTGGCTCTGAACAAGCTCTTCGCCATGTTTCACATAGCTCGGTATTCTGAGTTTGAATACAACTTAAAGCTGCACTCTCCTACTCAGCTGACACCTTGTGTGAATTCCTTACTGCAACAGAGTCTTTGCATCTGACATAGGAACTTGTCAGTCTACTGTTGTGACATACTTGTGATAAAGAAGTCAGGTTCACCTGGGCTCTTGGGAGAGGCTGCTTCCCGTGTTTGGTCATTTGGCCTTGTTGCTCTAGACCTGTGAGGCAGCAAATGGAGAGAAAGCGTAGAAAGAGGCAGGAAGGACCCAGGGTCCCACCTGAGAGTGTGTCCCCAGTGGCCTGACTTCCACTAAGCCCTCAGTCTTCTGCCCTCAGACTGGAACCAAGCCTTTTACTCAGGCTTTTGAGGGACACTTATACAAACCATAGCAGAATTTGGATATTTGCTCATGGGGGGTGTAGGGAAGAGGGCACAAAAAACAGGAAAGAACATTCTAGATTCTTTCTAGACCAACTGACCTTTAATGAGAAATGAGGGACGGTGCCCATGACAGAGCAGGTAGTAAGTGGACTCTGGCATGGAGAGGCGCCCCGCCCTCCTCTTGGGGAACTGCCTAAGGTGTCTCCAGGACCAGGAAAGAGAAGGTAGGCTTCTAGAATGGCCGGCATGGGCCATCCGCTGCAGGGACACATAAGAGGACATCAGAATGAGGTGAGTGGTGAAGAGTGAAAGTTGGGGACTGGTGATAATCCAGAGTAAGGATATTTGCCGCCAAACCTGAACCCGAGTTCAGTTCTCCAGTAGTGGGAGGAGTGGCTTCTGTAAGTTGTCTTCTGACCTCCACACACTCCATAACACCCCAGACACATACACTAGATAAACATTAAGATGTTTAAGCAAGCCGGGGCTGGAGAGATGCTCAGTTTTTACAAGTTGTTCATAACCATCTCTGAACTCCAGTTCCAGGGGATCGGATGCCGTTTCCTGGCCTCCTCTGGCACGAGGCACGTATGTGGTGCCCAGGCACACACACAGGCAAGCCACCCATCACACACATACGTACATACGTGTATATGTATATGACGTGAAAGTTGAGAGTGGGAAATTAAAGCCAAAACGTGATCAATGGAGAATGAGATTTGATAAGTCTGTGGGACGCATATGAAGGGCAGTAGAGTCACTTCTGGATTGTGGCAATATTTGCCTCATTGAAACACAATACCCCACAAGCAAAGCAAAAGGAGGAAGGGTTATTTTGGCTCACCGTGGGGACTACAGGCTTGGGGCAGGTGTCCACATTGTTGACAGGAAGGCTAGTGCTCGGCTGGATGTCTGCATTTATTCCGTTTAAGACCCTTCCCCATGCCCGTTTAAGACCCCTCCCCATGCCTGTTTAAGACCCCTCCCCATGCCTGTTTAAGACCCCTCCCCATGCTCGTTTAAGACCCCTCCCCATGCTCGGTGGCTCCAGAGTCAATGCAGCTCTTCCCACCACAGCGACCCTAGTCCAGAGAGTCCCTGTCACGCGTGCCAGAGCTGGGCTTGCATCCTATATACTCCAGAACCCCTCAAGCTGGCAACGTTAAGAGAGAGAGCTCAGTTTGTAAGTACTTGCTATGCAAGCATAAGGACCAGAGTGCAGTCCTGAGCACTCATGGCAAAAACCTTTGCACAGGGCTAGGGAAATGGCCCGGTGGTTAAGTGCATTTGCTACTCGTGCAGAGGACCTGCTGCATTAGATTCCCAGCAACCACAGGGCAGCTCACAACCATCTTTAACTCCACTGGATCCCTGGATCTGATCTCTGAGATTGCCACACACAGTACACACATATATTTTGCAGGCCAAACTCTCATAAAAAATATTTTTATAAGTAATTTTTTTGTTGTTTATTGCTTTTCTTTTTCGAGACAGGGTTTCTCTGTGTAGCCCTGGCTGTCCTGGAACTCACTCTGTAGACCAGGCTGGCCTTGAACTCAGAAATCTGCCTGCCTCTGCCTCCCAAGTGCTGGGATTAAAGGCAAGCGCCACCACTTCCCGGCAGTAATTTTCTTTTAAGGTTTTGCATAGTAACACTTGTAATCCCAGGGCTGGGGTGGGGAGAGGTGGATTCTTGAGGTTCGGCCAGTCAGTGTAGCCATATGAGTAAGTCCCAAAGATGCCCTCAAAAAAAAGATGAGGCTGATGAGGAGCTGTCTCCTGACTTCCACACATACATACATACATACATACATACACATACACACACATGTACATACATACTTACATACATGTGCACATGCGCCCACAGGAGTGTACACGTGTGCATACACATTTCTGATAGACTGGGAATGGAGAGATGCCTCCTCGTGGGGGCCATCTAATCCTGATGAGCCCTGGGTTGGAGGAGGCTGGCAGCTTGTGCCTCTGCCCCGTCCTGCTTCTCTGCTGACACAGCCGTTCTAGGCTCCCTTTCGTGTCTCCCTAGATGATCCATGCCAAAGAATCCTTCCCAACCTATCAGACTTGGACTCAGCGTGAGTTCCTCCTCCCCAAAGAGACCAAGGAGTTCCCGGGCTTCACCCTGCAAGGCTACCACAAGCTGGCCCTGAAGCAGCCACCATGCACAGAGATGAAGTCTAAGGTGCGTCACCAGGCACTCCATCCTTGGAAGGATGCAGCCCAGCACACCTGGGGCTTTCACACATGGCTTGACGTGGGGCGTTTGCCTGCTACCTTCCCCACCAGACCAGACGTACCCTATGACAGCAATGTCTGGCGCTATCTGACTCACTCCAATGCCCACCACCTCCCGGCTGCACAGCCCGGCATCCCTCCGCCCTCCTGGATGGGCCCCCACAGCTTCCTGTCCTTCATCAGAGCTACCCCGATCTTCGTGGACTTGAAGAGAAGGAAGCAGATAATTGTGAGAACAGCGAAGGAGCTGAAGGAAGTGGAGAAACTCAAGCTGAGGAGCGAACTAAGGGCCCCTCCGCTCGACGTGGATGGCAATATCCTACCTCCACCCAACTTCAAGAAGTAAGCGTCCTCCTGGGGCAGTGGTTCCGCCCACGTTCCTCTGCCCCCTCCCACCTCTCCCTGCTCCTGTTTCTGGTATCTGATTTGCTTCTCCAGCTTTCCCACTCATGGCTACCTGTGCCTTCTTCTTTTGTGTAACTGGAACCCATGGCCTTGCAAGTGCTTTGCAAATGTTGTGCGGTGGAGGGCACACTCCTAACTGCTTCCTGAAAGTAGCTGGCCACATGCCGTGGGCGTGGGAAGAAGAGCCAGTGGGAAGGCACTTTATTATTTAACTATAAATGGAGAAGAGGGTTCTATGGATTTAACATCTGCTTAGCTGAGGGATGCTGAGAAATGTAATTTAGTCCCTGCTTCCGAAAGACAGAAAGAGACAGCTACCAAAACCATACCGAACCTGCAAAGCACCCAACGTGTGTGTGTGTGTGTGTGTGTGTGTGTGTGAGAGAGAGAGAGAGAGAGAGAGAGAGAGAGTCATTATTACATTTCTTTTGTTTCATTGAGGCAGGATCTCACATACCGTCTAGGCTGGCCTTGTTTGGCAATCCTCCTGCCTCAGCCTCTTTGGTGCTAGTATTGCGTGTATATCATCATGGCTGCCTGCCTTTTTTTTTTTTTTTTTTTTTTTTTTTAGTTTTTAAATAAATTATGAGTATGGCTGCTTTACCTATATGCATGTCGGTACACCACAACCATGCCTACCTAGTACGTGAGAAAATCAGAAAAGGCTGTTGGATCCTCTGGAACTGGAGTTTCCAGTTGAAAGCAGCTATGTGGGTGCTGGGAAGTGAGCTCGATCCAGTGCTGTTACCACCAGACATCTCCCTCCATACCTTTTCCTTCCCCCCTCCGTCCCTCCCTCCCTCCCTGTCTCCCTCCCTCCCTGTCTCCCTCCCTCCCTCCCTCCCTGTCTCCCTCCCTCCCTGTCTCCCTCCCTCCCTCCCTCCCTTCCTTCCTTCCTTCCTTCCTTCCTTCCTTCCTTCCTTCCTTCCTTCCTTTCTTTTTTAACAAGGAGAATACAGAAGGTTTACATTCCTGAGGCACGAGGGTATTAACCCCCAGTGAATCCCCTTTTAAAGCTGGAGTCTCCGGTAGCCACAGCCGGCCCTGAACTGAGATTCTCCTGCCTTCGCTTCCCAAGTGGTGGGCAGGCCCCTGCCACCACACCTGGCCTGTGAAGTTCATCGTTAGCAGAGAAAGCAGAAATGAAACCTGGGGTCAGAATGAAGTCCCAGGAGTCTCATTCTGACAAGTGGTTTGGTTTCTCCAGGCTCCGTCATTAAAGGAGGATCATAAACACTTGCCTCCTGGGTAAGGATGAAATGGCTGTCATTATGTAACAGATCCACACCGGGAGCTTGGAGTGCAGCTCTGTGGGGCGTGCCTGCTTACAAGCTCAGGGATTTGTTTGGGAATTACACAGCTCCTCTCATGTCTGTCTGTCTGTCTGTCTGTCTGTCTCTCTCTCTCTCTCTCTCTCTCTCTGTGTGTGTGTGTGTGTGTGTGTGTGTGTGTGTGTGTGTGTGTACAAGTGCTCATGGAGGCCAGAAAGGGGAATTGGATCCCTTGGAACTGGAGTTACCGGATTTTTGTGAGCCCCTGACAGAGGTGCTGGGATCTGGAATCTGCGCTTCTGATAGAGCACTAAGCTCTTTTGATGATTGAGCCATCTCTTCAGCCCTAAGAGAATTTTTTTTTTTTTTTGAAACAGGGTCTCTCTGTAGCCTTGGCTGGCCTGGAACTCATAGTGTTAGGATTAAAGGTGTGTGCCACCACATCTAGAGATTTTTAATAAAAACTAACTAACAAAACTAGCAAAGCATTGGAGTGCAGCTCAGGGGCCTTTAGCATGTGCAAGGCCAGGTCCCACCTCCAGCGTACGCACAGGCACTCACGTGGACATGGCTCGGGGAGAGCACCTGCTGTGAAGACATAAGGACCCCAGTCTGCCTCCTCAGCACCCGTGTAGAAATAGCTGGGTGCAGCATGCACGCTCGAAACCCCAGCAATGTTGGACAATGGAGACTGGCAGATTCTGGGAACTCACTGGTCAGTTAGCCTCGTGAAAATGTTCAGTTTCAGATTCAGTGAGAGACTCTGTCTCAAGGGAGTAAGGCAGACGGCGAAGGAGCAGGCACTGGTGGCCCCTTCAGGGCACTGGTGGCTCCTTCAGGGCACTGGTGGCTCCTTCAGGGTACTGGTGGCCCCTTCAGGGCACTGCTGGCTCCTTCAGGGCACTGGTGGCCCCTTCAGGGCACTGCTGGCTCCTTCAGGGCACTGCTGGCTTCCTCTAGCCTCTGCACCAGCACCTGCACACTCATGCACATACATGTACCATATACACGCGTGTATATCCACATATAATTTTTAAAAGATGGCACCAAAGGTTAGCGACTTTTTGAGGTGAGTCACCTTGGGGACCGTGGCTTTCTCTGCTGTCCGTACATGGTAACCAGTGTGTGCCATTCAGGTGTCTTCAGAAAGAGTCACAATTGTGTGGGGCATGGTGCTGCATGCCTATATCCTGGCACTTGGGAGAGACTAAGGCAGGAGGATAAGGAGTTCAAGGCTATCTCTGGCTACATAGTGAGTTTGATGCCAGCCTGGGCTACATGAGATCCTCTTTCAGAAAAGAGGGTGGGTAGGTGAATAAGCTCTGTTAGCACGCGTGAGGTCCTAGCGTCAGTGCTTACCCCGCACACACTGGGCACGATCTGGGCTATATGAGAGTCTATCTTAATCCCTGGACTCTCTGGATAGAAACTTAAGGTCATGTACGTGTTTGGCAAGGTTTCTACCACTGGGCTACATCCCTGGGGAATTTTTCAAAAAGTCACAGGGGTGGGGACATGGGTCAGGAATATAGTTTCTTGCCTACCATGCAAGAGGCTC
Organism: Apodemus agrarius; assembly: GCA_964023405.1. Lineage (NCBI taxonomy): Eukaryota > Metazoa > Chordata > Mammalia > Rodentia > Muridae > Apodemus > Apodemus agrarius. The sequence goes on from OZ030006.1 coordinate 159,696,500, forward strand.
GAAGCAGCAAACAGAATTATCTGCCCAGCTTGCAGCAAAGCCTGTTGAAGCACAGAAAATCTGCTACTGTTCAACTATGTTGTTGTTTTGTTTTTAAGTCAATTTGCTACTGTTTAATTTAACACTACAGGCTAACAACGAAGAGGAAGTCATCTGCTACGCCACGCTGAGTTCGGCAGTCTTCCTGTCTGCACTGCACTAGTAGAACAGGGGAGATGTGATGAACAGCTGGAATCTAGACAGAACCCTGAAATAGAGTGAGGCAGGGGTGGGGGGTAGACGCCCGGGAAGGTGGAGCGAGAAGATCTCAAGATGGAGACCAGCATGGACCACGTACTGAGATGGGAAGAAGGAAGAAAGCAACGAGTGGATAACAACGGGGCTCGGATGTAGCTCAGTGGTGGAGTGCTGACCACACACCTGTGAGGCCCTGGGCTCGATCCCTAACACCATACACAGATATAAAAAGAATCTAGGTGAGGGGCTGGAGAGATGGTTCAGCAGTTAAGGGCACTGGAGTTCAATTCCCAGCACCCACATGGCAGCTCACAGTCATCTGAAAGTCCAGTCTGCAGGGACCTTACTCCCTCTCATGACTTCCGCTGAGACCATGATGACGAGTAGTTACACGCCAGCAAGACATTCGTACACCTAAAATAGCAGAGTTAATACAATAAAGTGTGTAACAAAAAGCCTACTTAAGAAAAAAAGACATAGGTGCTTTCTATACAATTGTGCAAAGGATGTTCTGCTAGACACACCCAACGCCACAAGCACACAGTTACAATGCAGGCCGTGTGGCATATAGCCTGATCCCTGAATAGAAACTGTTCTCTTTCCCTCTCTCCCTGCCATGCCTGGTACCTTCCCTTGACTCTGTTGTCTCTGAACCACTTTCCCAACAGGTCCCAGTACATTTCTTCTGGTGGAAGGCTTGTGCCTTGGGGCCTCCAGTTTCCACCCAACCCAATTCCCAATAATTTCTGCAAGAAATGGCCCTGTCCAAATCTTCAGCCTCATTACCAGGAAAAGGCCCTGAAACTGACTCGGCTGCCCACCGTGCCCCTGAGCGAAGACCTTCTGAAGGACTACCAAACCCTGATTAAAGACCGGCTTGCCATACCGGTCCACTACCTCTCCAAGGCACGACCTGCTAAACCACCAGAGGAAAGGAGAAGGAGACCTGGAAATGTCTAAAAGAGGAGACCATGGTGGGTCTTAGGGTTTACAGCCTAGCCCTCTTCAGCAAGAGACCCCAGGAGACTGAGAACTCTGAGCCTACAGACTAGCCTTTCAACCATCCTCCAGCCTCATGCCACCTCTGTACCAGGCTTTCGGAGACATTACTGAAGCTCTGAATTGTTCTGTGTTTTTCTTGGAAGACTCATGGTAGTGTGGGGGAGGGGGCATTGGGGCAGGGAGAAAGGGTAGGGCGGCTAGAATACCCATAGGTTCCAGCTCTTAAGGATAGAGTGGGGAGGGGTGTGTGGGCTGGGGGCATGGTAAGAAATGTGAGCAGGGAATTGCAGGCTGGGGATATAGCTCAGGAGTAGAGCACTTGTCTAGAAGGTTGAAGTCCTAAGTTAAATTCCTATCATATATAGGAGTGAACATATAAAGTTGTCTCTATTCTCAGAACACATTCACAATGACACTGCCATTAGTTAGGACTCAGTCAATGTCTCAGGCAGAAATTTAACCTCGTGCTGTCTCCTCCTCGTACTATCAGATACCTGGACTGAGACCAGACCCAACTGTGTGGGTCATTCTAATGCTGCTCGTAAGTCCCCCTGGAGACAGGAGAATCCGGCCTGAGGAAGGGAGCCACTCCTCAGCAGGGCAAGAGTGGCACGAAATAGATATTCAACGTGAAAGGTGACGGGGTCACAGAGTCCTTGTGCCCTAGAAATGTTGAACACACAGGGCTGTCTCTTCAAAGCGAGAGATGTGTAATCCGTTTCCTGCCCAGAGGGCTGACAGCCCGGTGCTCTTCGCACTAACCTGTGTGGCTGAGACCACACCAGATCCTCCCCTAGACCCTACTCACAAGCCTGTTTTCCTCAGGTAATCTATAGGATTCTTCCAGCTTTATAGACAATATTACTTGTCCTTTACAAAGTTTTGATGCTATCATGTCTTCAGTTTTGTTGTGTACACAGGATCCAGTTAATTTTCACCAGAAAATTCTTCGCCCAATTGTGCTGTGGTTAAATATGCCTAAATTAAACTACTTGGGGTCAGACTGCCGAAGTTTGAACCGACGCCAGCCACTGTGTCGTGTTGAACCAAACTGACTTCCTGCCCTTCAGAAAGCATCAGTCTGCCGACCATGGTGTCTCAGAGAGCCCCACAGAAAGAAGGCAGCACTCATCTAAGTGATCTAAGGGCCTTGGGCCTGAGTGGCTGTTGTCTGCAGAGGCCTAAGTAAGCATTGACCCTGGGTCAGAGACACGACTTGAAGTAGAGGCCCGAGAAAGGCAGCAGTCAGGAGTCTGCTGACTGAGGTAGCAAAGCCTGGTGAGGAGGGCCAGGATGCGTAGCCATGGGGAGAGAAATCAAATGGTGGAGGACCCTCCCTTAGAGCCTCCCTTAACATTCTCAAGTGGGTGGTCTGCTCAAGGTGGCCTTCTGCTGTTTGCCCACGAATCTGACTCCACGTACCTTCTGTTCAGATTCTTTTACTGTTCCTTATGTGTTTATGTGCGGTTGTGTGTGGCTTTGTGCACGTGCATTCTAAGTGCACCTCAGTGCCTCCGTGCTCACAGAGCCCAGAAGAGAGCATCTGATCCTCTGGAGCTGGAGTGACAGGCAGCTGGGGACTGCCTGGTATGGGTGCTGAGATCTGAACTGGGGTCTTCTGGAAGGAGAGCAAGCACACCTAGCCGCAGAGCCATCTCCCGAGGGCCCTCTAAAGGCCTGCAGGCACTCGGGATCTGAAACACCACAGAGCTTAGCTAGCACTGGCTCAACCACTCAGCAGCTGTGAGCCCTGTGTGAGGGTCATCTCTCCCCTCTGGATCCTGGGTTTGTTTGCTACAATGGAAACCACTAGGCTATAAATACCTGCTATAAAGAAAATAAGGTTAAGTGAAGTCCTTGCCAGGCACTGGCGTCGTGTAGGCCTTCTAAATGAATCTCGCCATCGTCCACAGAATAAAGTACCTATGACTCACTCATAATGAGGAGCAGGGTACTGGTAAACGCTACAGTGAAGATATGACTGGAAAACACCATGTCAAGCACAAAAGACTACATAATCGATGAGGTCCTGGGATAGGCAAATTCACAGAAAAAGTGGAGAAGCCCCAGGGGCTTGTGGGAGGGGCCAGAGGTTACTGTTTAATGTGCGCAGAATTCCTGTCGGATGATGAAGAAATTCTGGAATCAGAGAGTGGTAACGGCAGTGTAAGGTGGGGAGTTTTGTTAATGCCCACAATGCTCACACTGATAACTGGCAAAAATTACAAATTTTGTGTGCATGAGATGTAATTTTGCATCTCAAGGACAAGTTTTTAGAGTTTAAAAGGGAACCTCAGAGGGCTGGAGAGACGGCTCTGTTCTTCCGAAGGTCCTGAGTTCAAATCTCAGCAACCACATGGTGCCTCACAATCATCTGTATTGAGATCTGACCCCCTTTTATGGGATATCTAAAGACAGAATGTACTTATATATAATATTTTTAAAAAGGTGGGGCGGGAACCGCAGAGCAGGCAAACTGAATCTCAAAGCTGCTGAGAGGAAGAAGACACACACAGAAGTCTGCACACAGCCACAGGTGGCTTTAGAACACGAGTAAGGGAGCCAGGAGCCGTTGGGAAGTTTAAAAGCATGATTGTGAGCCAGGTGTGGCGCTGTACACCTTTAATCCCAGGACCCAGGTGGCAGAAGCAGGTGAATCTCTGTGAGTTCCAGCGTGAGTTCCAGCCTGGTCTAGCCTCAGACAGGCCTGCAGCAGACCCAGTGAACCCCATGGCTATTTAGCTCTTCACAATAACATTTTTGCAAAAAAACATTATGCTAAGTGAAAGCAGCCAGATACAAAGGGCCATAAACAGCTTGCTAGGATTTAGAAGTTTGGTCCCCAGTGTGGCACTGTGAACAGTGGGGGATCTTTAAGAGATGGGGCTTAATGGGGGGGTGTCATTAGGTTGTGGGCATAGCTCCTCCCAAATGCTGGTCTCACAAAGTGTGTGTGCGTCTCTAGAAAGCAAACTGTTATAAAGGAGCAAGACCAGCCCACACCTTGTACTGTCCGTGCTGCTTTCTTGTGTCTTTCCCCCACAACAGAGCGTTTCATCCACATGCCAGACAAGAGTCCTCGCCAGAGTGAAATAACTGTTAGCTCCGTGTTTTGATTTTGAACCATGTATGTGTGTGTGTGTGTGGGGGGGGGTCAGAGGATGACTTGCGTAGTCTTTTCTCTCTAATGACTCAGGTCATTAGAATTGGCAGCAAATGACTATCACTGAGCCACCTTGCTGGCCCAGTACCATGTTCTTCAATATACAGAACTGTGGCACCTCTCACTGCACCCCACCCCATCTTTCTTTCTTCCCTTCTCCTCTCCTCTCTCTTTTTTTTTAAGATTTATTTATTTTTTAATGTATGTGAGCACACTGTCACTGTCTTCAGACACACCAGAAGAGGGCATCAGATCTCATTACAGATGGTTGTGAGGCACCATGTGGTTGCTGAGATTTGAACTCAGGACCTTCGGAAGAGCAGTCAGTGCTCTTAACCTCTGAGCCATCTCTCCAGCCTTGCTCTCTTCTTTTTTTTCAACAGCAACTCACTATGTAGTTCAGGCTGGCTCAAACCGATGAGCCTGATCCTTCGTCTTCAGGCTCATGTCCTGAGATGATAAGCATCCTACTGGGGCTGTTGAGAGCAATCTGCTTACTCCTTAGCATGTAAAAGTGCAGAAGTGCCTTAGGTCTCCACCTTGGCAGACCCAGACCCCCAGCCCTACCAAGACAAAAGACTCCTGGCCTTGATGAGGATGTCTGCCTCAGTCAACACACTCCCTTTGTTCTCTCGGGGCCAGCCTCTTCCTTGACAGACAAGGGCCTGGTGCACAAGCAGGACTCTCTTGCCCTCTAGGCAAGCCAAGGATGTGGGAGCTGGCCTCCTGAAACCCTGCACTCAGTGGGCATTGGAGACATGGGGGACAATGGAACCCATTCTTCTCCTGGGTCTGGGGCCTTGAAGACGACAATGCCCAGGTTATCTTACCATATAGCCAGCTGGTGACCACAGACACCCCAACTTCTGTACCCATACACCGATGAATACAGATTTCAGTGAGGTAGTGGGGAGTGAATGTTAGGGGTAAGAGGCCCAGCAACTGAGTCTGCCCGAAGGGTCTCCTGCCTCATACCTGGAGATCTGAGGGGAAGAAAAGATGGAAGGGTAGATCCCATCTCTCTGCACACACTTAGCAAGCCGCACCCTGAAACAGCCTGTAACCTGCTGAATGCCAACTGCTTCACGGATACACGGGAAGCCTTCGGAGCCAGTAATCCCTTCTAAGCCTCCACTCTCGGTCCCAGGAACCAGGCTACACGAAAGTAATCTGAACATGCAAGCCTAAGGGAGGATCAGATATGGTGGGTCTTGAAAGCCATGGGAATGAAGAGCTCTGGAGGGCTTGTGGGGAGGGGGAGGGAGGGAGGGAGGTGAAGAAGGGCCAGACTATGATCCCAGCACACAGGAGGCAAAAGCACATGGGAGTTCCAGTCTATACTGTGTGACAGTGAACTGCAGGCCAGCCATTGAAAAATGAAAGCAAGACTCTCAACACACACACACACACACACACACACACACACACACACACACCATAAAAACAAAACCAATAAAAAGCCCCATAGACTTCACCTGGAGGGAGGGAGTCCTGAAGGGATTGATTCGTAAGCCATGTGGGAATGTCCAAATCCCCTAGAGAACTCATTAGAACACAAACTGCTGGTTTCTACTCAGATGTTCTTTCTGGCTGGTTAGATCTGGCGAGGCTGAGAGTCCTGCTTCTGGCAAGTTCCCTGGGTGCAGCTGCTGTATTGATCTTGGACGACCTTACAGGGGCCATGCAGAGGCTACTGATCTCCTGAGTACTCACTCCTTGACTGCTCACAGAGAGGCTGCCCCTCATACGTCAGCCAGTCCTGAGCCAACATCCCCTCCGTAGGCCTACGGACAGAGGCCGACAGAGGCCTACGTGCTTACTGGTGGTGCCGAGACATACTTCAGAGTCGGAACTTGACTGTGGCTTCCCTTAGGTCGCCAGCGTATTGTCAGGCGTCCACTGAGCAGGGGTGCTAGGTGTCATGACTCAGTTGCTACACGACAGTCAGTGGCTTCTGCAGCTTACACACAACAGAAAAGAAAGGTCGGGTCCATGGATGTTGAGGCAGAGGGAAAACACGTATGGAAGAAGGAAACAGATGCTAGAAGACGGTGGAAGGGGTGGACCCCTGAGGCTGGAGGAGCAAGGTGGAAGTCTTTGCTCGGACCTGGAGGGCCAGAACATTTGGAAGGAACCACAGTTCCAATTTTGACACCTTTCCAGAGAATTCACAAGAATGACTGGAAAAGTATTCTAGTATATTACGATGTCTACAGGCCCAGCTGCTCAGGAGTCTGAGGCAGGAGAATTGCCATGAATTTTAAGTCAATCTGGGGCTACCTTGTGAGTTTAAGGCCTCCTTGTGCTACAGACCATGACCCTCTCTTGAAGAACTCAAGCAAAGAAAAGGAAAATAAGCAAACACTAGACCGACAGGAAGAATAACGTCGGGAGAGTGTGTTAGACAATTTCTCATTGCTGTAATGAAGTACTGCTGAGGCAGACGACGTCAGGAGGAGGTCTGTTTGTCTTGCACGGTTTGTTGTTGTTGTTGTTTCATTTCTTTTTGTTTTTTAAGAGGACACCAGATATCCATTATAGATGGTTATAAGCCACCATGTGGTTGCTGGGAATTGAACTCAAGACCTCTGGAAGAACAGACAGTGCTCACAACTGCTGAGCCATCTCTCCAGCCCCACTTAGCAGTTTGTGAGGGCTGGAAATCTAAAGAGCCTGGAGGAGGCTCTCAAAGGCCCCACCTCTTCTCTTGGCTGCATCATATCATGGGATCTCTCTCTCTCTCTCTCTCTCTCTCTCTCTCTCTCTCTCTCTCTCTCTCTCTCTGTGTGTGTGAGAGGGGGCGTGGCAGAACACAATCACAGAGCTCTATCATAAGGGCGTTACTTTTCTTTTTTTTAAGATTTATTTACTATTATACTTAAGTACACTGTAGCTGTCTTCAGACACACCAGAAGAGGGCATCAGATCTCATTACAGATAGTTGTGAGCCACCATGTGGTTGCTGGGATTTGAACTCAGGACCTCTGGAAGAGCAGTCAATGCTCTTATTCACTGAATCATTTCTCCAGCCCAGGACATTACTCTGGGTTTCTCTGTGTAACCCTGGCTGTCCTGGAACTCACTCTGTAGACCAGGCTGGCCTCGAACTCAGAAATCTGCCTGCCTCTGCCTCCCGAGTGCTGGGATTAAAGGCGTGCACCACCACCGCCCGGCTAGGACGTTACTTCTTAATTCATCCTCATCATTTCCAGACTGTAACCAGCAGTCAGAGTAAGCTGGTTGGAGTAAAGGAAAAGTGAAAGCTGATGTCAAGTGATTGCTTTTGGTATCAGCTGGTGTCAATGGTCGCCTTTGCTATCAGCTGATGTCGAGTGATTGATTGCCTTTGGTATCAGCTGATCTCTGAGATTCAAACCAAGAAGTGGGTGCACTATGCGTTACTGTTTTATCCGCAGAGAGGTAGAATAATGACAATATCTTCTCTGTAGAGTCTTGTGAGCAAATTTACTCAAAAGGAAGAAAGGAAGGAAGGGAGGGAGGGAAGGAGGGAGGGAGGGAGGGAGGAAGGAAGGAAGGAAGGAAGGAAGGAAGGAAGGAAGGAAGAGAAGAAAAGAAAAATAACGACAAAAACCAACAAACCAACCCCTTGTCTGATGTTGGTGGGATCCATCCACCCTGGAGGCAGGGGCAGGTGGATCTCTATGAGTTCAAGGCCAGCCTGGTCTACAGAGCTAGTTCTAGGACAGCCAAGGATACACAAAGAAACCCTGTGTCAAAAAAACCAACCAACCAAACAAGCGAACAAATACCTTGTACAAGGGGCTAAAAAAGTTGCTTGGAGAGCCGGGCGGTGGTGGCGCACGCCTTTAATCCCAGCACTTGGGAGGCAGAGGCAGGCAGATTTCTGAGTTCAAGGCCAGCCTGGTCTACAGAGTGAGTTCCAGGACAGCCAGAGCTACACAGAGAAACCCTGTCTCAAAAACAAAAACAACAACAACAAAAAATGTTGCTTGTAGCTAAGAACCTGACTACTCCTGCAAAGGGCTCAGGTTCATCTCTCAAGAACTCATATGGCAGCTAACAACTGTTTATGACTCCAGTTCCAGGGGCTCTGACACCCTCTTCTGGCCTCCACAGGCACTAGGCAGGAATATGGCATACAGATATATATAAGCAGGCAAAAACACTTGTGCATGTAAAATAAAAATTAAGTAAATAATAATAAAAAAACCTTGTGCAAAAAGAAGAATAAATTTTTCTGTTTTCATAAGCCTTTGGATGGAAAGGGGGAACGGACAGATAAGCCATTATAAAATGTAAAAACTACTCTGTAATTCCACATTCGGGAAGGCTGAGGCTAGGGAATCATCATGAATTCCAGCGCAGTCTCGGTTTGAAACCCTAACTCAAAACACCATCTCCACCAAAACCCCAAGTATAAAACAATAGCTAATATCACAGATACCTGCTCCACCTGGACCCGAGAGCACAGGAAGTGACAGATGAATCACTGTGCGTGCACACTCACGGTGCCCTAACAGTGCCTTTCCCAGCATTTGCTGTGTCCCGCACTGCTGTGAGGGACCCACAGAACCAACCCATTAAACCCCCGCAGTGTAGCCGGGCGGTGGTGGTGCACACCTTTAATCCCAGCACCTGGCAGGCAGAGGCAGGTGGATTTCTGAGTTGGAGACCAGCCTGGTCTACAGTGAGTTCCAGGACAGCCAGTGCTACACAGAGAAACCCTGTCTCAAAAACAAACAATAAATCCCTGTAGTATACCCCATTTTAGAGATAGGTAAACCAAGGCAGAAAGTTTCTTCTGGCTGATCTACCTCTCATTTAAACCTCATTCCAATTCTACAAATTATGTATTTCAGATTAGTACCTCACTCTAAATTGTATAGCAGAATAACATGAGATTCTTTTTTCCTGGTGTCAGGGACTATTTCCAGATATGTTCTACTTTCTAAGACTGGGTCTCATTATGTAGCCCTGGCTGGCCTAGAACTTGTAGTGTAGACCAGGCTAGCTTTAAACTCACAAGAATCCTAAGATTCTCCCGTCTCTGCCTCCTGAGTTCTAGGAATAAAGTCATGTGCCAATATGCCTGGAGATATATCCCAGGATGGCCTCAAACTTTCACACTTGATCTTGGTCAAAAGCCCGAGAATCGATGGCCTTAAACTCTGTGTGACCTTGAACTCCTGATTCTCCTGCTTTGGATTATAGGCTTGAGACTCTTCATATAGCATTAGTCTGTCTGTCTGTCTGTCTGTCTGTCTGTCTGTCTGTCTCTCTCTCTCTCTCTCTCTCTCTCTCTCTCTCTCTCTCCATGACATCACTATGTAGCTCAGGCTGGCCTCCAGCTCATGATTCTGCTTCAACCTCCTGAGTGCTGGAATATGCATAGCTGCCTTTTTTTCATCATATTTTTAAATTTAATTTATTTGCTTATTTAGTTTATCCTCATGTTTGCCTGTGTGTGTGTGTGTCTGTCTGTCTGTCTGTCTGTCAGTCAGAGGACAATTTTGGGGCTCAGTTCTCCCCTTCCACAGTAAGTTCTGAACACTGAACTCAGGTGGTCAGGCTTGTGTGGCAAGCACTTTTACCTGCTGAGGCCACACTGTGGCCATCTTAGCAGGGACATCTGAATTCCGCGTCCCTTGCTCTGCTCATTTTCATGCTTTCTGTCCCGTGGCTTTGGCCTCCACAGAGTGGAGGGATCAGGCCAGAGCTACTAATACCAAATGTGGGCTTGACCTGACTGTCTTTGGAAGCTCTGTCTTTAGCATGGAAGCAGGACAGTTTCCTCTCTTGGTAATAGATTTCAAAATTGGCACTGGGTTCCTGGGACCCTTGCTGGGCAGGAGAATTCTTGAAAGCCACATCACTCATGCCTTCAGCAGATCTGACAGGCCCAGAGGACAAAGCCTGAAATAGAGCTGGCTGCTCTCAACCTTCCAGTGGCTCAAGGGAGCTGTCTGTCCAGCTCCGAATAACACAGCCTACCTCGAATATTCTGGGAGCTTCCTTATTCGGTAGACTGCATGCCTGGGAGATTTCACAGAGCCCACATGCCCAGCACATCCTATCAGCAAAGGCAAGAGCTGCACTGTTCAGCATTAAGAAATGAATGTTGAGGGGCTGGAGAGATGGCTCCGCGGTTAAGAGCACCGACTGCTCTTTCCAAAGGTCCTGAGTTCAAATCCCAGCAACCACATGGTGGCTCACAACCATCCGTAATGAGATCTGAGTGTCTGAAGACAGCTACAGTCTACTTACATAAAATAAATAAATCTTTAAAAAGAAATGAATGTTGAGACAGTCCCTCACAAGGCATGCCACAGGCCAGCTTGATCTAGACAGTCCCTCTAGACTTCCCAGATGGAAGACCTCATTGGAAGGCTGAAGGAAAAATAAGAGAAAAATGTCAAAGGGCTCACACTGAATTCCTACCTATTATAACCCAGCAGTTACGTCTGCCGTGCAGGTGGGCTTTTACCTTTGCAATGGCAGGAGGAAAAATAGCCAGTCTCAACCTTTTACTCACACACCAGTTTTGATGAAGCAAGAACAAAGAGAAGCTACTGATTTGTCTTCGGTTCCATCTTTGCCTCATTCTGCGCAGACGCAGAGGCCTTCCTCAGATACATGGGCACCCCCATGACAGTGCATTGTCAGCACCAAAATGCTTGGTTTGTCCAATGCAGCCAGCATATGCATCTATGATAACCTCCACCCACTTGCCACAGTTGCAATGTAGGGGTGAGGGTGCTGGTAAAGAGCAGCACATAACACCATCTTCAGTCATGCACATAACACCATCTTCAGTCATGCACATAACACCATCTTCAGTCATGCACATAACACCATCTTCAGTCATGCACATAACACCATCTTCAGTCATGCACATAACACCATCTTCAGTCATGCACATAACACCATCTTCAGTCATGCACATAACACCATCTTCAGTCATGCACATAACACCATCTTCAGTCATGCACATAACACCATCTTCAGTCATGCACATAACACCATCTTCAGACATGCACATAACACCATCTTCAGTCATGCACATAACACCATCTTCAGACATGCACATAACACCATCTTCAGTCATGCACATAACACCATCTTCAGTCATGCACATAACACTATCTTCAGTCATGCACATAACACCATCTTCAGTCATGCACCAGCCTCGTCCAGTTACACCACCATCTCCTATGGGTCTTCCTACCAGTCTATGCAGACTACTATGTATAATGGTCCAACTTGTCTTCCTATGAATCCTGCCTCTAGCCAAGAATTTGATCCAGTTTTGTTTCAGCAGGATGCAGCTCTTTCTAGTTTAGTAAATCTTGGCTGTCGACCACTGTCACCAATACCATTCCATTCTTCAAATTCAGATGCAGCAGGACATCTCTTGGCCCATTCATCTCATCCTGGGCAAACCCCACCTCATCTGCAGTCAGTGGGATACCACTGTTCACACGCAGGACAAAGATCTCTCTCTTCTCCGGTGGCAGACCAGGTCCCAGGTCAGCCTTCTTCTCATTTACAGCTTATTACTTATTGTCCTTCACATCCAGGATCTGCTGCAGCCGCTTCCCCAGCAGCCTCTCATCCCCTGGCTAGTTCACCGATTTCTGGGCCGTCATCCCCTCAGCTGCAGCCTACGCCTTATCAATCTCCAAGCTCAGGAACTGCCTCGCCGCCAGCTCCAGCTACCAGAATGCATTCCGGACAGCACTCAACTCAAGCACAAAGTACAGGCCGAGGAGGTCCTTCTGTACCTTCATCCTTAGTATGTCTCAGTTTGTGTGACACAGCATCCTTTCCACCCGGTGGTGCAGCTGTGAGCAGTAAACCTGAACCTGAAGATCAAGAACCTAACTTTGCAACCACTGGTCTCCAGGATATCACACTAGATGATGTGAATGAGATTATTGGGAGAGACACATCCCAGATTTCTGTTTCCCAAGCCCCAGAGGTGATCAGAGACCCTCCTCTCCCAGGTCCGGAGTCCCAGATCTGATGAGCTCTAAGAGTGCTCAGTGAAGCTTTGTGCCCACCACCAACCCCTTGGCCTGCTTCTCTGCCGGAACTTGTTTCCAAGCAGACTTCAGAATCTGCTGCAGGAGTTGGACTCGCTGTGGGAAAAGCACCATTCCTTCACCTTAAGCCTTGGGCAGATTTTGTAAAAGAACAAAAACAGCATTGGCTGTTTAGCCTATGGGAAAATGAGCTTTGATATATATGTGATACTTTTATATGATGGGTGCTTTGAGTATGAATGCAGCAGGCTCTATTTCAGAGGTTCTGCTCTTGCAGGTGACCCGGTTACATAGCTAGGATTAGTAATTTGTACTGCTTTCTGGTCATTTGAAGAGCCCTTTAGTTTTGATATTTTAAAAATAGAACTTTTGATAAAAACCTTCCAGATGCAGACAAAAAAAAATTATCCTAAGCCCACACCTCAGGAACTTAGCATGCATCCTGAAGCCTTTCATAGATTCATAGGAAATAAAGTCAAATGTAGCTCATACTCTTTATAAAATAAAGTGTTAGATAAATTGAGAAGATCATTCCATCGGTGAAGTGCTGGGATACGAACACCTTCCCGAGCACAGCCTTTTGTAACGTTCAGTAGTTATCAAGCAGTCCTTCCCCTACCTCCATGTTCAAGCTTTTTCCTCCCCTCAGGACCTTGGGTAAAATGATCATTTGTAAGGTGAATTTCAAAGGTAGGGTTTTAGCTTAGGTAGTTATTTTCTACCTAACTTTTCAAGTGGGAGCCTTTGCCTTTAGTCTGTAGTCTTCGAAGTAAGTATCCTGATAGTTTAAGGCTCTGCAGTTGTAACTCCTTGAGGCCAGGCCAGAAGTGTTAGGAGCTAAGTATGAATGGACCATGTAATAGGAGAGGCAGAGAAAATGCAGGACTCCAACTGAGAAGGCTTTACGATTCACATGGCATGGAAGGCCTCATCTCCTGCTTATAGCCTGCAATGATTCTGTCCCATGGTATCCTGGCTGTATGACCTAAAAACCAGCCTTTCCTCCACAAGGCTTTGAGACACATCCAGAAATGAGGTGTTATCAGACCTGCCCTTCCACACCAAAGACACGACGGTGCTGCTGCTGGTGAGGTCTGTGTCCGAGGCAGGGCCAGCAGAAACTCCAGCCTGCTGTCTACCAAAGGACCGTTCCCAGACCCTGCCTTTACCCTTCTCTTTTAAAGTCCCTGAATTTCACAGTCTGTTTTCAAATGAAATACTGTACTTTCATTCGTTCCAGAAGTAAACTGAGTGCCTGTAAGTGCGACACTGTGCTGCACTGGCTAGAGACTTAATGCCGTTACTCCAGCTAACTGTGTCCCTTGCTGGTAGGGACTGTCTTTACTAAGGCTGCATCAGGCCTCCTAAGCAGGAGCTGGCCTGTTGCCTACCACCCCTAGTAAGCAGGGTAGGAGGCACTGATTCTCGATGAGAGGAGTGTGTGTTTATTTTTTAACATGATGCTTTAGATTTCTCTCCTAAAACTAGTTAGAGAACACTCTTCTCAGCAAATTGCTCTGGCCACTCTTGGAGCTAGATATTTTCCAAATTTCTCTGAAGGTGAGTTTTATAACAATGATCATGAATAGTGAGATTTGCGTTAGGGGCCCCATGGTCGGGAGCCCACAGCTTCCTCTCAGGCGAACCTGCAGAGACTTGGCCAAATTTGTTTCCTCTTTCCCCTGGGCCATTGCCTCATATGGGGTCACTGCAAGACCCCCTGGGGACACTGCTTTGCTGCCTTCAAGAATAAAAGCCTCTAGGGTCCAGAGTTGCTCTGCACCAAATTCTGATGCCTTTTAAATACCTTGATGCCCGCAGCATTAGAAATCCTTTCCTATTTAAAACAGGTCAGATTTTAAAGGAGAGCTTTGTATTCTATGTAATGGTTTTATATTAGTTTGGTATACGCTTTCATGGAAGAGTCATATTTTTTTGGCTTTGTAGATAAAGACTTAAATTTTTGTGCAAAATAGTGGTGGTGAAGCACACATCCATTGGACTATGCAAACTGATTTCTAGCAGCGGCACTGAGCGGCTGGCCCTTTGCCAACATACACCCTTTCCTCTCACCTGTACTAGAGCTTGGGTTGAGGAACTTGGTGCTGCTGCCCTGGGTACCACCCACCAACGCCCAGGGCCAGCCAGTATCGCCAGACCTCTGCTGGGCCTAGCCGAGAAGAAGCCCCAGTTTCTAACATGTAGAACACACAGGCTCAGGTTGAAACCTTGTGTTTATAGAACGGATGTGTAGGCGAAGAAATTGGTTCCTGCTTATGTTTACAGCACTTGGGACTGTGTTTTCTTGTAGATTTGGTATTTTGAAATCTTTCATAGAAGTGCAGTGCTCCTTATACACATACAAAGGGAGGATGAGACAGCAGTTCAGGCTTCTCCTCAGTTACAGTGCCTAAATAATAAACAGTGACAGAGATAAGCGAGTCAAAAGATTCCCAAGAAGAAGGAAGGAGAGGACCCTGGTCCTGAAAGGACTGGATCCAGTTTGGTAGGAGAGTACCAGAATAGAGCAGAGAAATGGTGGGGTGGTGACTGGGGAATAGGCGGGGGTGGGTGGTGGGTGGAAGAGGACATATGGGACATATGGTGAGGGGGGAACTGGGAAAGGGGAAAGCCTTCGGAATGTAAACAAAGAATATAGAAAAATAAAAAAAATGTAAAAAAAATAAACAGTGACAGAGCAACATCATCATCATCATCATCATCATCATCATCAACAACAACAAAGAAATGAATGGTTGAAAGGATATGAAAATATTTAAAGGCAAAACGGAAAAAATGCCTTTAGCTGGAATCAGATTATACACGTTAGAGGAGCAAGCCGTGCCACCTGTTGAAACTAGTGGTTGTTCAATAGGAATACAATGGTTCCCACGTAGGTTCAAATATGCTTGTCGCTAGGATCATGGATATAGCACATTGGTAAAGTGTGTCCTCAGTATCCATGACACCCTGGGCTCCACCCCTGACAACAACGACAAAATAGATAAGCAAGGCGTGGTGGTGCAATCTACAATCTCCAAATTCAGGAGGAGAGGCAGGAGACCAACACCGGCTCACGGTGAGTATGGTGTAGAAAGTGAGTTCAAGGCTATCCAGGGCCACGTAAGTGTATAGTCAGCTATCCAGGGCTACATAAGTGTACAGTCAGGCCCTCGGCAAACCTAAATATATAAATAAACAAATTATACTGTGAAAAATTTTATGTGTGAAAAAGCAAGATGAAATAAATTGGCCTTATAAGCTATTTTGTTGAACCAAACAGATCCAAAATATTATTCATGCCCAACAATGTAATCCATATGGAAATAGCTAAGATGTCTCAGTGTTTTCTTTTCTTTTTTTTTTTTAACCATTCTTGTTTTTGTTTGTTTTGTTTTTTTTGAGACAGGGTTTCTCTGTATAGCCCTGGCTGTCCTGGAACTCACTCTGTAGATCAGGCTGGCCTAGAACTCAGAAATCCGCCTGCCTCTGCCTCCCAAGTGCTGGGATTAAAGGTGTGCGCCACCACTGCCCGGCTCACAGTGTTTGCTTTTCAAATGGAAGGTGGGTTTTTAAGCAGGCCTTACTTCAAGTGAGCTGGTCTTAAATGTTCAATGACCGTATGATACAGTACAAGTCTAGAATCACAAATGGACCTGGGAGTGTGGCCTGGGGGTGTAGTTTGGTCATAGAGCATGTGTTTAGTAAGTGTGAAGCCCTAGGTTTCATCTCAGGGTGCGTGTGATAAACATGTGTATGAGCAAACACACACATACACACACAAACTTTTTAAGATTTATTTATTATTATATGTAAGTACACTGTAGTTGTCTTCAGACACTCCAGAAGAGGGCATCAGATCTCATTATGGATGGTTGTGAGCCACCATGTGGTTGCTGGGAATTGAACTCAGGACCTTCAGAAGAGCAGTCAGTGCTCTTAACTGCTGAGCCATCTCTCCAGCTCCCACACCTGAACTATTAAGAGCAACAGCAGCAGACTCATGCCTGAGTGCCAAGAACTCAGTAGTTCCTTGATCCTTAAGGCTCAGTAGTCCCCATCTGGCACTGGAAGCTGGGCAGTTCCCTGGAGAGCCGCTGGTCCCTAGTCTACAACAGAAGCTTGGAAACGTTGACTCTGATATCAGTGAAGCAAGCAATAACAGGATAGATCAGCCATTAGCGAGAACGAGGGGCTGAGCAAGCAAAGGGGAAGAGAAGACACTCTTTCTTCTGCCTGGATAGTTTTTCTGAGCTGCTATCTGAAAATGTCACTCACAACTAGGGCAGGTCTTCCTGAAGGTGTCACTCACAACCAGGGTGGGTCTATCTGAAGGTGTCACACCTAGGGCGGGTCTTCCTGAAGGCGTCACACTAGGCAGGTCTTCCCACATCAATCAAGGCAGTCAGGACACTCCGTTGAGCCTTCCTACTCAGGTAATTCTAATTTGTTGCAATTGTCATCAAAATAACCATGATAGCCCTGTATGCTCCAGGCTAGCTCAGTGACTAGTGGCTCGGTAAATACTGTTTTCTAAGCATGAAGGAACATCACTCAAAGGAGAACCTCTGACACTGAGTGAGCTTGATCCTGGCACCTCCATTTTTCTCTCAAGACTTCTGAGTTTATATCCATCTACTTGGGTATTTACGTAAACCATCAGATGAAGCAAATGAGAGAAGTGACATATTTTCCAAGTTTAAAATTTTCTTGGGAAGGAAACCCTCCCTCCACCCCATTACTTAAGAGTCCTACAGAGGGGGCTGGAGAGTTGGCTCAGTTGTTAGGAGTACTTGGTGCTCTTGCAGAGGACCTGGGTTCAACTTCCAGCACCCACATAAAGGCTCACAAGCATCTGATCCAGGAGATCCAGCACTCTTCTGACCTCTGTGCCACTAGGCACACCCATGTGACACACATGTGGGTGCAGGCAAACACTCACACACATAAGATAAATCCAAAAAAAGGGGGAAAAAGCAGAGTATGGTGACACGCACCTTTATCCCAGCATGCAGAAAGGCAGAGGCAGGAGGATCTCTGGGAGTTAGAGGCCAGCCCGTTCTCTATAGGGAGTTCCAGGACAGCCAGTACTACTTAAGAAAAGAAAAGAAGGGCTGGAGAGATGGCTCCATGGTTAAGAGTACTGACTGCTCTTCCAGAGGTCCTGAGTTCAATTCCCAGCAACCACATGGCGGCTCACAGTCATCTGAATGGCATCTGACGCCCTCTTCTGGTGTGTCTGATAGGCTCACAACCAAAGGGACAATAACCTTACAGAAGGCTACTGGAAATTTCTTCCTGTTTGTTCATTAGAGATTAAAATAGTTATTCCGTAGAAGTGCTTTTACAATTTATTAGTTTATTTTATGTGCATAGATGTTTTGTCTGCATGTATGTTTGTGAAACGCATGCATGCCTGGTGCCTGGGGAAGCCAGAAGAGAGTGTGGAACCCCTGAAATGATGATCATGGGCTGCCACGTATGGGTGCTAGAACCTGAGCCTGGCCCTCTCTGGAGGTCTGAGCCTCCGAGTCATCTCTCCAGGCCTCGGAATGACTTGCTGCTGCTTTGCCCAAGCTGACCTGGCATCCTGGGCTGGAGCAACCATCTGCCTCAGCCCCTGCGGGGATTTGTGGATTCTGTGTTTTGCATTGCTGTTTTGGAGTACTGGGGACTGAACAGGGCCTGCACCCTCTACCATCTTCAGCAGCTTTTTAGTTTTAAAAAGTTGCCTAAAAACAATTAATTACATGTAAACGCGTCTTTGTGTGTGGAAATGTGCATGTGTGGGAACAGGTACATCTCTGGGTACATGTGCTCAGGAGTCCAGAAGAGGGCGTCAGATCTCCTGGCTGGCACTGGAGTTGTAGGTGGTTAGGAGCTTCTGTGATATGTATATGTGTATGTATATGTGTATGTATATGATGCATATGTGTATGAAATATATGTATATATGCACCACGTGCATGTCTGCTGCTACAGATGCCCTGGAACTGGAGTTACAGACAGTTGTGAGCTGCCATGTGGATGCTGGGAATTGAACCACAGTAAGCACAGTTGGTGCTCTCTCTCCAGTCACACCCCAACCCCTTTTTACTATTACTACCATTTAAGCTAATTTTGCTACTTTATTTTTATTCCTTTTATTTGTGTGTCTGTGTGAGTGTATTCCAGACATATGCTGGGGTTACGGGTGTCTGTGAGCCCCTTGGAAAACTTCTTGTTTTGGGGGATTTTCAATAGGGTTTCTCTATGTAGCCCTGACTGTCCTGGAACTTGCTCTCTAGATCAGACTGGCCTCCCACTTACAGAGATCTGCCTGGCCTCTGCCTCCCAAGTGCTGGGATTAAAGGTGTGCACCACCACTGCTAGGCTAGCAGTGAGCACTCTTACTTCCCAAGCCATCCTTCCAGGCCCTTTTTATTTTAATTTTTTGTTTTGTTTTATTTATGAATCATTTTATTTGTTTACATTTCAAATGCCCCCTTCCCTGTCTCCCCTCCACAGAACCCCACCCCATGCCCCTCCCCTTTGCCTCTAAGAGGGTGCACACCCCACTAGCATCCCCTTTCTCTGGGACACCAAGCCCTTTTTATTTTTATTTCATTTTATGTGTATGGGATTTTTGCTTCTGTGATATGTATATGTGTATGTATATGATGCATATGTGTATGAAATATATGTATATATGCACCACGTGCATGTCTGCTGCTATGGATGCCCTGGAACTGGAGTTACAGACAGTTGTGAGCTGCCATGTGGATGCTGGGAATTGAACCCTGGTCCTCCAGAAGAGCAGCCAATGCTCTTGACCACTGAGCCACCTCTTCAGCCCCCTTCTTTTTATTTTTATGATTTCACTAAATTGAAAGCCTGGGCGTGAACTCATGCAGTAGTCTAGGCAGGCCTCGAACTGTGATCCTCCTGTCTCACCTTCCCGAGTAGTTGGGCTTCTAGGACCGTATCACCAGGCCTGGATTGGATTCTCTGACTATAATTTCAAATAATAAGGACGGGAAGGGTCCAAGGTGAGTCACAAACTAACCCAGCTGGAGAGACCCAGTACATTCCCCAGAATTCTTCATCATGATGGAATCACTGGGACTTCAGCCTCTAACAAGGAAGATCTCAGAGGTGTGTATTCCTAGAACATTCCTGATCTTGCTGCAATTCGAGAGAGATATTGGGACTGACAGGGAGAGGCCAAGCAAGGAAGAAAGGTGTCTGATGGCAGATGGAGGAGAGGTAGGGAGGGCACCTTCATACTGTCCCCCTCTAGCCAGCACCTCAAACCCTGGTAGCAAAGGACAGCAGGAGGAGGAAAGAAGTGAGTGGCTGACTGTCCAGAGACTGGAAGGGGGTCAGCAGAGCCGGTCCCCAAATACACGAGAGACAGGGCCCTGCCTTCCCACATACCAAACATGCGTCCCCTCACAATGGCACTCACCTCTCTCCGACTTGGTACAGCCTCCTGACAGTTTACAACACCCGCGTGCGCGCACGGACACACACACACACACACACACACACACACACACACACGCACACACACCGCCCACTCTGAGCAGGACCCCAGAGCTGCAGGCTTTGCAGCCTACCAGCTGCAGGCCCTGCTGGCCCTCCCTCTCCTCTAGGGCTGGGTTTTTCCAGCCGGAACCTCGCTCCCTCTACTGCAATCTCTGGAAACTGGTGTCTGACGCACGGCTGCTCCCGCCCATTATTTATTTATTTCTTCTTTTCTTCCTGCTGAGACCCTCCTGTCAGAGGGAGAGCAGACAGAGAGAGCAGTCTGCAGACAGAGAAAGACAGAAGCTACAGGGGGAGCTGGGAGCCAAAAGGAGGTGGAGAGAGACTTCCATACACCCCTGTCTGCTTTCCATAGAGGACCATGAGCACCGGGCAAGAGACCAGGAGAGATGCAGGAGACTCCAGGAAAGACCAGGAAGCCTCGCTTCGGGACCGAGCCCACCTGAGCCAGCAGCGCCGACTCAAACAGGCCACCCAGTTTTTGCACAAGGACTCGGCTGACCTGCTGCCCCTGGACAGCCTCAAGAGGCTCGGCACCTCTAAGGACCTGGTAAGGCTCCTGGCTCTTTCTCTCCTCTTCTTCATAGCCCGTGTTTGGGGTGTGGGGAGGTGGTCTAAAGGGCAGAGCCTCAATCTTCAAGTTTCTTTCTCCTGTTGAGATGGTAGAGCTGTTTCTGCCAACTTGCAGCCCCCCCCCATCCTCCCCAGATTCATTGTGAATGTTTCTTGGCCTGGTGGCAGTGAGGGTCCCTGGGCTCATAACTCGGCTTCCACCGGTTTCCCCCCTTAGAGCCCAGTCCTGGGGGCAGTGGAGAGTTATGAGTGGATGCCTAGAGGACCCGGATTCCCATGGAACAGGCACATAAGGACAGGAAGGCCCAGAGGATCGGTCAGCCCAGGGTTACGACTCCTCCTTCTAGAGCCTTCAAAGCTGCCCACACATTTGCCTCAGTCCTCAGAGCTGCGCCCACGGTTGCCCTTTCTCCTTACCATCCACTTACTGAGGGAGGGTCTTCTGGGCAATCAGGGGTTCATGTGGCTCTGACCTGGACCATCAGTATCTGTGTCCTTATGTCCTTTCCTCCCACACCACTGCAGCAATTCCGGCCCCCAGAGGGAACAGGCCCAGGGTGACAATGAGGAGGTGAGGGGTTCGGGTCAGTGTGCAGTCTTTGCTCTCAGGGATATGACGGTTAAGAGCATGGGCTTTGGAGCCACCTTGCTTGGGACCAGCTCTGGCTGTTATTCAGAAAGTTACGTCTCTGTGCCTGCTATGTCCATCTGCTAGAAAGGGATAAAGCTGTGAGCCTCATCTGGTAAGGAGGTTTCCTGGGCTTCCACATACTTAGCACGGCGACAGTGCCTGGCTCATAGAAACAGGAGGGAAACCATCGGAAACACTTCTAGCCTTGGTTCCTTTTAGCTTTTGAGTTGCTGTGGATTCTGGGGGGTCCAGAGAATACACAACTCCATTCTGTGGGAGCCATTTCTCCCTGGGGGTAAATGCATCCTCTGTTGCTCTGACTGACCTGGCTCTACTTTTCTGTCCTACTCCAGGTCTGGGTTTCCTTTCCAGGAAAACCCTAGTCCCATCTCAGCAGCCCAGAGAACACAGGAGACATCTGAGGAATAGGGAGGGGCAGGTTCTTTGGTGCCCCAGGGCCTGGGCCTTGTGCTTCTCCATATAGTTCTACCCAAGACTTGCCCTGTGCCTACTACCACCTCAGAGTAGCAAGCTCAGCCTTTTGACACCAGGTTCCTCGCCGCTCCCCTTTGCCTTGCCACCTGCACAGCTGCGGCAGGTAGTGCCTATGACTTTGGGGAGTGAAGAAGCAACACTCTGGGACCCCCTCTTCACGTCTGGGATAGCACTGCCACACACTTGCCACCGTGAGGGGCCTGGGGCCACTGTGGAGGGAAGGGCATGGGAACGGCTTGGGTCCCAAGCTGGCTGTGCTTTCCCAGAACAGCAACTTGCTGCCAGGGTCTCCTGAGGCCAAGGGTGGAAAACAATCCCAGGCTCCCAGGGTCAGGTGGAGGAGTGTGCGGCCGGGAGGCTGCTGCCCTTCTCCAGGAGACCTGCTTATTCCAGAGTCTCACTCTGCAGTCCCGGTGACCTGAATCTGCTACGTAGCCCAGGCTGGCTTACAACAGTGCCTTTTAAGTTTATAAACAACAGAATTAACTATACTTTAATTTTGAGATAGGACTATGTAGCCCAGGCTGATCTCACCTTTGTGGTGATCCTCCTGCCTCCCCCTGCTGAATGCTGCGATTATAGGAGTATGCTACCATACAAGACTAAACCATTTTATTTTGTGTCTTTTTCCTTTTTATTTTTAGTACTGGGGAGGAGACTTAGGTTCATGTGCATGCTAGGCAAATTTTCTATGACTGAACTACCCCCAATCCCCAAGCCACGGAGGCTCTTTATGCTGAACTAGGCCCTGGGACAGAAAGATGAGCAAGACAGATCTGACTTGAAGGCCCTTCCAGCCTGCAGTGGGGGTGAAGTCCAAAAATAACATCTGTGAGAATCAAGACTGAAGGGAAACTGACGGGGGACACAATAACCCAGAGGCCAGCCCTGCAGGGAAGTCAGAGGTAGAAGCAAGGCCCTTCTACTCTATAGGGAGCTATGCATACAACTGGCCTAGTGAGAACTGGGAGGAGGGGCTTCCAGGAGTGGTGAGCAGGGGTTGGGGTGAAGCAGTCCGCCTGGGCTAGCGTCCCTGGAGTATGAGAGTAGTGTGTGGTGGGCAATCCAGAAAGACAGTGCCAGGTCATCTAAGGATCAGTTCAGAAAGTTCACAACTGGGCGAAGCCGCTCACACCTTTAATCCTAGCACTTGGGAGGAAAAAGAAAGTAGATATCTGAAGCCAGCCTCGTCCACATATTGAATTCCCACAGTCAAGGCTACATAGAGAAACCCAGTCTCAAAACAAACAAAAAAACAAAACAAAAAACAAAAAAACAAAAACAAAGCAAGAGGGGCTAGAGAGAAAGCTAAGAGCATTAATCACTCTTCCACAAGACCCAGGTTCAATTCTCAGCATCCACATGGCAGCTCACAACTGTCTGTAACTCAAAGATCTGACACCCTCATACCTGTATACATGCAGGCAAAACAGCAATGCATACTAAAATAAAACCAAACCAAGCAAGCAAACAATAAAAAATAAAAGTAGGCTGTCCCTATACCGGTGTGTGCTGTTTGTGTGTGTGCTGTATTTCCGGTGTGTGCTGTTTGTGTGTGTGATGTATTTCCGGTGTGTGCTGTTTGTGTGTGTGTGATGTATTTTATACAGAATAGCACTTAACAATTTGTTTTCAAGATAGGTTCTTATTATGAGCTCTGGCTGTCCTGGAACTTGCCATGTAGACCAGGCTGGCCTTGAACTCACAGATATCCACCTCCTTCTTAGTCCTGTATATATCACACCATTTTTTTTAAAGGTGGCCTTGGGGGCTGGTGAGACAGCTCTGAGGTTAAGAGCAATGACTGCTCTTCCAGAGGTCCTGAGTTCTATTCCCAGCAATCACATGGTGGCTCACAGCCATATGTAATTGCCCTATTCTGCTGTGTCTGAAGAGAGTGACATTGTACTCACATACATAAAATAAATAAATTAAAAAAAAATAAAGGTGGCCTTGAACTCGTGGCTATTCTGCCTCAGCCTTCTGAACACTGGGAATTTATAGGTATACACCACCATTTCTGGCTTGTATAGTTGTTTTTACACTTTACTTAAGCATTTCTCAAACTTGAATGTGTAGGAGTCTTATTTAAACAAGATTAGGGGCTAGGCTGGGCTTGATGGCATACACCATTAATCCTAGATCTTGGGAGGAAAAAGCAGGTGGATCTCTGTGAATTCAAGGCCAGTTGGTCTACAGAGAAAGTTCCAGGTCAGCCAGGGTTACACAGTAAGACCCTGTCATAAAACAAAATCTGGGCTGGATAGATGGCTCAGTGGTTAAGAACACCGACTGCTCTTCTGAAGGTCCTGAGTTCAAATCCCAGCAACCACATGGTGGCTTACAACCATCCCTAATGAGATCTGATGCCCTCTTGTGGAGTGTCTGAAGACAGCTACAGTGTACTTACATATAATAAATAAACCCTTAAAAAAATAAAACAAACAAAATGTCAGGTGATGGTGACACATGCCTTTAATCCTAGCACCTAGCACTTGGGAAGCAGAGCTTGAGGCCAGCTGGTTTATTGATTGAGTTCCAGGACTGCCAGGTCTATGCAGAGAAACTCTTGTCTTAAAAAACAGAACCAAATCAAATCACAACAAAACAAACAAACCAAATGACCAAACCAAACCTATTTGGATCTGGGAGAGCAGCTACTCAGGAGAGCATTTGTCAGGGATGTGCAAGCTCCTGGTTTATACCCTAGCACCAGAAAACAACAAAACAAACAAAATTCTAGATGCAGGCCTGAGACTCTACATTTCAAACAGGCTTTAGCATCTCATTAAAGCTGGAGAGATGGCTCAGAGACTGCTCCTCCTGAGGACACAGATTTTATTCCTAGTCAGTTCACAATCTTCTGTAACTCCAGTTCTAGGATATCTGATGCCCTCTTCTGGATTTCATGGGCCCCAGAAATGCATATAGGCAAAACACACAGACACGTGCCCATCCCTTACGATCTTAATTACAGTCACGTGTAAAGTCTATGTGTGCTGGTTTGAGGACCACACTGTGAGGAGCAGGACTTTAGCTAAGTCAGTGTAGAAAAGCAAGTCTTGGAGGCAGGCTTCTGTGAGAGGAGAAAGGTGTCCAGTGGCCCGAGAGAATTGTGGGGGAGTCTGGATACAGCAGGCGTCCTTACAAGGGACAACTGCTGAACTGGCCGAGTACAGGATGGATGAGGGCAGTTGTGGATGAGCGGTCAAGGCTAATCGTTCATTATTATAGCCTGAACACTTTTTTTGTTTGTGTTTTTTCAAGACTTGGTTTCTGTCTAGCCCTGGCACTTGTTCTGAAAACCAGGCTGGCCTCTTACTCAGAGATCTGCTTGCCTCTGCCTTGCTAGTGCTTTGGGTTAAAGTCCTGTGCCACCACCGGCTGGCTCCTATCTTTTGCAATCATATTTTAAAATATTTTCTGAGACACTTAGAATGCTTGCCATGTAGCTGAGGATGAACTTGAACTCCTGATTTTCCTTTTCCGCACCTGGCAAGTGCTGCGACGATAGACTGTTTTACCATGCAAGAATTGTATCATACGGAAGCTAGTTATGAGCCTCTGCGTAGGTGCTAGGAATCAAATCCACATCCTTTCGGGATGTCCTGGAACTCACTCTGTAGACCAGGCTGGCCTCGAACTCAGAAATTCGCCTGCCTCTGCCTCCCAAGTGCTGGGATTACAGGCGTGCGCCACCACCGCCTGACGCAGCTAGTGCTCTTAACTGCGGACCCATCTCTTTCTTACTGCTCCTCTGCCTGGGTCAGAGCTGGGGCAAGCATCCTGTGGTCTGCAAGGGTTAAGAGGGGGAAGCAAACTGGTAATTTAGCCGGGCAGTGGTGGCGCATGCCTGTAATCCCAGCACTTGGGAGGCAGAGGCAGGTGGATTTCTGAGTTCGAGGCCAGCCTGGTCTACAGAGTGAGTTCCAGGACAGCCAGGGCTACACAGAGAAACCCTGTCTCGAAAAACCAAAAAAAAAAAAAAAAAAAAAAAAAAAAGAAGGCGGGGGGGGGGGAGCAAGTGGCCTGTATCCTCGGCTTAGACTGCTTTCGCTATTTTGTGATGGAGCCAGCAGCCACACAGTGTGATCCAAAGACGCCTGGTGGAGGGAAACCAGAGGCGGCTTCAGGGGGAGTCTCCCCTGCTGCACGCCCTGATCCGTGGCCACGACAGCAGCAGGACCAGTGTGACGCAGGTTCCAGCTCTTCTTGTCAACTGCAAGGTAAGATGCCTCTCGGGCGGGCGCTTTCCACTTCTCCGCCCTTCACACGCCTGCAGAGCCTGCTCACTTCACAAGCTCTCCCTTCTGCTCTGGCTGTCTGGAGATGGAGAGAAGGCGGGTCTCTCCCTTTCTGGACCAGCATGTATTTTTCTGTCTTGCCTGTCTCCTCTGTGTACTGCCCCGGTAGTATTATGCCCCCGTGATTTTACCAAACTACATTTAAATGTACATTTCCTTTTCTGTGCTATACATGTTGGAAAGGTACGCATGTTTACAGAAGGCTCCCATTCCAAGGTGAAGAAAAATCTTAGGCAATGTATGTTTGTGATGTCATGTGCATGAATGTGTGTGTGCAGTGACCAGAAGTTGTTGTATCTTCTGGAGTTGAGCTGCCCAATCCAGGGATTGAGCTCAGGTACTCTTGAAGACTGGCAGATGTTCCTACCCCCTGAGCCATCCCTGCGGCCCCAAGGTTCCTCATCTCTAGAGCCTTGGGAGCAACCACTCGCTGGTGGGACAATCCCAGTTAAGTGCCCACTGCCTCTCTGCCCAGAAATCAAATCTTACTTCATCTCCAATCATCTCTTGTCTGCATTCTTGATTTTTAAGGCCCAACTCTGATGCTGCCTCCTTCAGCTTTTCTCTGTCCAGCAAGAACAGTTCTGTCCTCTGAGGCACACTATTCACGGTCCTTCTATAGCCCTTACGATGTTCGTCCATGGAGTGGAGTCACACTTCATCTCTGCACTTATTGAAGGATCTACTAGCCATTCATCTTACATAGTAGATGCTCAGTAAATGTTTGGAACAAGAAAACTATTTTGTGTGTGTGTGTATCTAGGTGTTCACTTTGATGCCTGTCAATATCCCAAGGCAGTGAACCTGTCTTCCTGTTTCCATTCTTGGTCACCTAAATCTGAGTGTCCACAGAAGAGGTGTCTTTTTAGCCCTCTCCTCCAGATTGCAGTTCTTTGACTAGGAGGCCTTCAGATTTGTCTAAACAAATAGATAGCCATTCTGGCCCAGATCTTTCTCAACTTAATGGACTCACCGTGTGGAAATGTGGCGTATGACTTCCTTGATTGGTTTTTGGGAGAGTCGGTCGTTCATCCCCTCATCTCTTAAAGGGAAAAGAGGCCAGCAAGTTGAGGATTCCAACCTAGTCTCCTCCTGGAGTACTTATTAACTCATCACAGTCCTTCTTTCTTAGTGCCAGGACCAGATGCTTCGAGTGGCCGTGGACACAGGGACCCAGCACAACCAGATTTCCGCTGGATGCCTCAGGCGCCTGGGGTAGGAGTGCACCCTGAGCCAGTGTACAAGATGGCGGTCCTCCCCTTCCCCCACCATCCCCTTTTTGGTTTTGATGCAGGGTTTCCCTGTGTAGCCCATTTGTTATTTGGCCTCAAATAACAATCTTGGCCTCCTGCGTGTGGGATTGTGTTGACACTACAGGCCACACTGGGTTTGGGGGTGTGGTTTCTTTGGGGGTGATGAAATATCTTCAAAGTATCTACTGAAGGTGGCTGCCGGTGGCTCATGTCTGTAAACCTAGCATCTGGGGTGAAGAACTAGGAATCCAAGGTTAGCCTTGGCTACCTAAGATATCTGGCTCCACAAGACTGTTTCAAAAACCACAACCTCCCTCCACCAACCCAAACAAAACCAACAACCCAGAATGAACTTGATGGCACACAAACTGTACAGCTCAGTACAGCTATTCTATTTTCTTTAACTAGGGGGGCTTGGCGGGGGGTGGGTGGGTGGTGGTCAGGCAGCTCTAGCAGGGAACAGCGGAGCCTTACCTGGGTCAAGGACTGGAAAGACAGCATAGATCAGTATTAGTGATTTTTGTTTGTTTTTGAGACCGGGTTTCTCTGTACAATAGCCCTGGACTCCTCATTTTGTAGACCAGACTGGCTTCCAACTCACAGAGCTGCAAAGTCTCTGCTTCCCAAGTGCTGGGATTAAAGGCCCACACCACTATAACTGGACTTTTTTTTTTTTTTTTTTTTTAAACTTTTTAACTTGGGGCTGGGGTGGGGAGGCTGGAATTGGAGACTGTGGTGGTTATAACCCTTGCATTCTAACCACAGGTTAGGAAAGAAGGTCCCAAAAGCCCCAGGTGGGGATCTGGCACCTGAGCCACCAAGTCAGGTAGAACAGCTGGAGTTAGAGCTGGGGCAGGAGACCGTTGCATGTTCGGCCCGGGTGGTGGGTAAGTCCTCTCACCTCTTCTACCTCTCTTCTGAGTGGCTTCGGCTCCTGTCAGCGCACGCTCCGCAGACGTGCATATTATTACCCATTCTGCTGATCTCAGCTGCGGTGGGGGGTGAGAGTGGTTGAATGGGGTCGGAAAGGGGCGGGTGCTCAGAGGAGGGTGGCCGTGGTCCGCACAGCCAACCTTGTTTTCCAATGGTTCCTGCAGATGTGGACAGCCCTGAATTCTGCCTGGGACTGCAGACTCTGCTCTCCCTCAAGGTAAGGCATCCATGCTTGGGCCTGACCCAGCATGCTATGACAGGTAGAAGGCTCAGGGTTGGAAGCCCCATCAGGCCGGCAAGACTGAGAGAGGTGTTGAAAAGTCGGAACTTGCTGAATTATCCCCAAAAGGAAAATGAAACGGGTTCCCCTGCTGAAGTGGGAGGGGCGTGGGGGCAGCGGGAGGCAGGAAGGAGGAGCTGGCAGGGAGGTGACCACACATCGCGGCCCCCACCCCTCCGACAGTGCTGCATTGACTTGGACCGCGGAGTGCTGCGGCTGAAAGCCCCCTTCTCGGAGCTGCCCTTCCTGCCTCTGTACCAAGAGCCTGGCAGTGACCACTGTCTCAGTCAGTCCCTAGGGCGACCCGGGCCTTAGGGACGAGTGTGTGCTGTGGGGATTTCCTGAGCAGGGCCTCTGGAGACCACTGCACTAGTGTCGTCCCTCACCACCCTGACCCCGCAGTCGGCCACCTCCTCTGCTTCTCCATCGCTACCCCCTGCCCTTGGAATTCCTACCGAGAGTATCTGTGGCTCTGAGGTCCTGGCTTCCCCATTCTCTCTTCTCCCTTCCCAAGTGTACAACCAAGTCACTTACAGAAAAGGACCTCCAGGAAATGGGCTCTCGACTGCACCCTGGCAGTGGGGGTCCACCCTGAGCTGGCCCTCCTGACACATGCCCCTTTGATCCTGTACCCATTGCTTACAGCTGGGCAGGGGGAGAAGGTACAGTCACTGAGCTGAGGCCTGTTGCCAGTACCCTTTCTGGGTAGCAGATGTCTGAGTGTCTTTCTGACTGAGCAGACTCTCAAATCGTGGTTAGGGGAAGAGAGACAATGATATATTTAACCCAAACCAGGGAACTGGGCCCCTTACATGGGAACTAAATACAAAGCCTATGGTAGACCAAGGAGGAACCAGCATACAAAGTGTCACTTTCTTCACTTCCAAGAGCGCTCTGGGTGCAGGGTACCTGGTCTCAACCCTGACTCCCTCCCTCACTGCAGTGCTTTGAGACAAGTTCCCTCCCAGTCTGCCTCCTACTGCTCCATTAATGGGGACCATCCCAGGGCAGGCCCTTAGCCTGCTTCTGCATTTGAATAAACACTGTTTCTATAAGCTGGGTGGTCTGCTTTGGTCTCTTCCGCCATACCTCCAGGAGCTCACAGTCCCTCTGCCCTCGAAGAGCACAGAGGGAACCCAAGCTGGAACAGCGGTCTGTGACGTACACTTCACACCTAAGTATTGTACAAATACACATGCAGTTGTAACATGAGTATTACCTCCACTGTGAGGTAAACACCGGGCTCTGGCATTCTCCATGTTCTTTTACTCTATTCATTTAGTTCAGAAGCCCTGAGGGCTGGGGAGACGGCTTGGTGGGGAGGACCATTTACCATGCAAGCACGAGGACCTGATCTGAGACTTAACACCCACGGAAGAGGGTTCAACTCCCAGCACCCACACGGTAGCTCTCACCTACCTGTCTGTCTGTCTGTCTGTCTGTCTGTCTGTAACTACAGTTCCAGGGCTTCTGACACCCTCACACAGTCATAAACACAGGCTAAATGTGCACGTGCGCGCGCGCGCGCACACACACACACGCGCACACACGCTGTTCAGATACTCATAACCCTAGCACTGTGTGATAGACACGGGTAGATCACTTGTCTCAGTGATCAGCTTGCTTGATGAGGCAGCAAGCTTCAGATACAACGAGATATACCACCCCTTCTCAAGGGAGTAAACTGGACGGAAAGCAAGCAGGAGCCTAGACATCCTCTTTTGGCCCCCACATGTGTATGTATGGGTAAATGGATCTGCACACATGATACACACAAATTTTAGCCACAACTCAAAGGATTCTTACTTATTACTGGAAAGATACTTAGAGCACACAGAATAATGAGCAAATACAACATAAATGGCCTAAACTACACACACACACACACACACACACACACACACACACACACACTATGGTTGGTCTGAAACTACACAGATCCAACTATCATGAACTCAGAGATCCGGCTGCCTGCCTCTATTACAGTCCAGACTGGAAAGCGGCACCAGATTTTAATGCCTTCTTGTTTTGTTTATTTGAGATAAGAACTCCAAATGTGACCCACGCTGGTCTCAAACTTGCTATGGAGCCTTGGCTGGCTTTGGGCTCATGATCTTTCTCCCAAGAACTGGAAGTGCATTGGTGCACCATCGTGTAAGAGAAACTATGAGTGTCTATTTTCCTACAGGCAGTTGATGTTTGGGAAGCAGGTGGGTGAAGCTCTCAAGCAGCACAGTACTTGAGAGTACGAAAGCCCCAGGTTCCAACTCTGCACACACAGAGACATACGAAACAAAACCAAGAAACCAGACCAGGGAGAGAGAGAGAGACAGAGACAGAGAGACAGACAGAGACAGAGAGACAGACAGAGAGAATGACTGATTATGGCAAAATAAGAAAGCCCTAAAGCCGGGCGTGGTGGCGCACGCCTGTAATTCCAGCACTTGGGAGGCAGAGGCAGCCGGATTTCTGACTTCGAGACCAGCCTGGTCTACAGAGTGAGTTCCAGGACAGCCAGGACTACACAGAGAAACCCTGTCTCGAAAAACCAAAAAAAAAAAAAAAAAGCCTGACTTAGTTGCTTCTGTAAATGGAGGAACACAGGAAGATGAGATAGGAAAATAAAAGAACAAACACTCTGCCATTCCTGCAATAACTGCTTGTGTCAGCCGCCTGGAGCTGCGCTGTGAAAGTCGGCACTCAGCAGCGGGTGTGGGGGTGTCACCTCCATGCTCCCTCAGTTCCTCAGGCCTGAAGCCTTTCAGGTTTTGGACTGTGGCAAAGGTTTGCTGCCTTGTTTTACAATCAAGTCTGTTTCCTGCAGTGAGAACAGGGAGCATGAGATGGGGACTGTGGGACATCAAGAAGAGAGAGAGGCACCCCACCTCTTCATCAAAGGCTCTCACAGGGGCCGCCATCCATCCACGCTGAGAGCCATCGGCTCCTCTGTAACACACACTCCCCATCCTGCCAAGATCATCGATCACTCTGGGGAAGGGTTGGGGGCTCAGAAGGATCCTTCACCAGCTAAGTGGTCAAGCCTAAGCTACGTGGGGTCCTGGAAGCTCGAGGGGGTACACGGTAGTAGTGGCCGATCCGGGTGGTAGAGAGTCTGGTGAAGCAGGGTACAGACTGCAGGGAGATCGTCAGGATCTGAAGGCCAAGAAGAGACTGGTAAGCGGCTGCCAGGCCTCCGGGTGCAGGCCCCTGGCCTTGGTGACACTCACCCACACCCAGCTCCTGCAGCAGGCTGTGGTACTCAGGCTCCGCCTCCAGCAGCTTCAGCAGGTTAGTGGACTCCATTCGCTCCAGCTGCACCTCCCAGTACACGTAGATCTTCTGATTGAAAGTGACGTACACCAAGCAGGGGCTGTTGCGACCCTCTCTGCACGCGTACTGGCCTGGGAGACAGGTCAAGGCTTAGTCCTGGTGTCAGGAGGCGGGCAAGAACAAGATATCAGTCATCTCATCTTAGTGATGCTCTGGAATAGAGACAGCTGTGCGAACGCCAAGGGGTAGGTAACAAGTGACCAGAGAGGAAGGCTTTCTTGGCCTGCCCCTTTCTTCCAAGGCACACATCAACCTTTTTAGGTGACTGGGTGTTTTCCAGCTCCTTCCGTTTATTGTGGGGTCTCGGAGTCCAAGTCCACAGCCTTGTACATGCTAGCACTACCACCAAGCTACACCCTCAGCCCACTGTCATTTTAGTGGCCAGATACATTCCTGTCACCCGAACAGCCACTGCTGCTTTTCAAAGTCCACAGCTGAGGACTGCAGGGAATGCCCTGGAAGCGTCTTCCTAACATCTACGCGGTAGCTAGCCATTGTCTATAACTCTAGACTAGGGGATATGATGCCCTCTTCTGGCCTCTGTGGGTACTGTACAGACACGGCGAATAGACATACATCCAGGCAAACACTCACATACACAGGAATAAATCAAACTGTCAAGATGGTGGCATGGTACCCATCCATCATTCATTAGTGAAAGCTAAGGAACCCATTCATGTATGAAGACATCTACCATGGGCTACACTGAACACAAAGGAGTCCGTCACTTTCCGGCACATTTACAAAGCTGGAGTAATTGGGCTTAGAGGCCACCGTCCCACCTGCACAGAAGGCGCGGATATTTTCATCCACTTGGAAGCGCACAACAGTGCGGTTGTGATCGATGATATATGTCTGTCCATCCCAGGCACACGCAACTACCTCCTCAAGCCCATTGCCCTGCAAAAGGTCAAAGACAGGATGCCAGAAGGGTCAGGAGCCATTTTAATAAGAGACTAGTCAGATGTAGTGTCATGCACCTGTGATCCCAGTGCTGCAGAGGCCAGAGGCAGAAGCCAGCCTGGGCTACACAGCACAGAGCAAGATCCTGTGTCAGAAAAGAAACAAGAAAATGGATCTGATGGTGGGATGGGAGCGGTAAGACGTAAAGGGCCAGGCACTTGACTCTGGGTGGCAAACTGTAAGCTAGGGTATTTCTCTGTGCGCCAAGTGCACAGCAGGGCGACCAGTGATTTACTTTGCCTACGATTCAAAGCAACACCAGGATGTCGGCATTATTCGCAGTGATTTACTTTGCCTACTATTCAAAGCAACACTAGGATGTCCACATTATTCGCAGCTTTATCTGGGAAATTTCTGCTAAGAGGGATAAAGACACTTGTCAAGATCACAAGTAGGGGAGCAGAGGCAAAACCCAAGTACAGGTCCGTTCTGGTCAAAGCGACCCAGCTCGCTCCATGGTACTGTGATCACTGTAGGCCCATGTGGCAAGTGAGAGGCTATGGTGATATCAAACAGACTCATGGGCAAGGGAAAACAGCACAGAACACTCAGCCACAGTCATGGCTAATAACCCATCGCCAGTCCTAGTGCCTGGTTTTGTTGGGGCTACTATTTGGGCTGAAAGGCCTGGAAATGATTTTCTAGTAGTCTCCTAGAGGAGTATTAGATTGTGTACTATGAGGGCACACTTGAGTGGAATAGACACACTCTTTACAGGTCTGAGGAAAAGGCTCAGTGTTGACCTCCAGGAATGTGAGAATAGCTGACTTAAATGTCTACTCCTGGGGTGGGCTGGAATGACGGCTCAGCGATTGAGAACACTTCCAGAGCATCTGGATTTGATTCCCAGCACCCACAGAGTGGCTAACAACTATATGTAAATCCACTTCTAGGGGGTCTGATGCTCTCTTCTGGCCTCCATGCGGCACACAGACATATATTCAGGCAAACCATCCATATACATGAACAACATAATTAAACAAATGAATCTCAAACAACGGAAAAAGTCCACTCACCGTGACATCCAGCTTCTCTAGGGCGAAAAGCTGGTGATCCACCTGCACAGACCACAGCAACTTATCTGCTTCTTGCATCAACTTCAGCGTCCCTAGAGGAAGAGAGGTGTGTGTGTGTGTGTGTGTGTGTGTGTGCACCAGTGACCGTATGTGTGTGTGTGTGTACATGAGTATGAGTGTATGTATGCATGTGTTAGTGTATGTGTGTGAGTGTGCACGAGTATATGAGTGTATATGTGTGAGAGTGTGAGTGTGCACAAGTGTGTGTGACTGTATGTGCGTGTGTGTGTGTGTGTGTGTGTGTGTGCACGAGTATGTGTGTGTGAGTGTATGAGACTATGAATGTATCTGTGAGTGTGTGTGTGAATGTACAGGAGTGTGAGTGTATGTGAGTGTGCGTGGGTGCTGGACCTTTGAGCAGACCCCTCAGGCAGATCCCCACTTCACCCAGCCTAGGGCTACTCACCATCTAGAGTGCACAGGGCAAAGAGGCCTGCGTTACCACTTTCAGGGTTATGGCCTGTGTGGGGAACAGAGGCAGGAATGAGGGCAGGCCCCGGGGCTCCTTCTCCCAGAGCTGCCTTGCTCCCTCAGCTCCTTCCCTCCCTTGCCTTGTTTGATGTTGCCAATTAGGTGAGTGGAGACGTTCTTGTTGTGGATCCGGCCGGATGTCTGGTGCAGTACCACATCTCGGGCAGCGGGGCTCTCCCTGTGGGTAAAAGAGTGACTAGGCCAACAGAAAGCCAAGGGAGCGGAGTTCTCTAGGCTCTTTATATCCACCATTTCTGCAGGAGTGTCCCCAATTCCAGAAGCCCACCCCTGACCCTTTCAGACACATGCAGTGAATGGAAGGGGAGTGATCCAGCAGGGTCCTGAGGTCCGACTGAATGCTGGGCTTGCCGCAAAGCCTGGTTCAGGTGCTCCGATGCTCACAGGTTAAAAGCCCAGGACTCCTGTCCCTGAACAGCCTTTCTAATGGGGCGAAGTGCGTGGGCTGGGACCTAGATGGTGGAGCCCTGGCACCTGCAGACCTGTCTCACACCACGCCGCCTCATCCTTACACTGATGCGCCCGCCACCCATCCCCTTACCTACTGTCTCCTGTGGCCTCCTCAGAGGCAGGAGGGGAGCCGGTGTCCTTGTCCCAGGTGCAGAGCAGAACTGCGTAAGCACAGCCTGGCTGCGACACAACCAGTTCAGGCACACCCTGAGGCCCCGGGGTCACAGACAGACTGTCCACCTGCATCAGAGAACAGTCTTAATGGGGACGGAGCAGGAAGAAAGGGAGGGAGACTGTGGCCAGGAACAGGGGGGACACAGGCAGGGCTTTGGAGAATTGCCCTCCAGCTTCAATGGGGACAGGAGTGTTAAGGTTCCTGAGTGCGTGTCTGGCACCGTCCCCTCCTCAGCCTCTGCTTTCTGCTGGGTGCCCACTGGCTCTGACCTGGCTCACACCACACGCCTCACACACTGAAGTCAGACCACCATTCCTTGCACTCCGTACCTGTTACTAGAACCCCACTGGGACCTCGTCAACAATGACCCGCATCTCTCTCGGCAAGGACATCTTCCCTTCTTCCCAGGTGGCCCCGCTTCCCTTAAGCCTTTCCGTTCACCGTTTTCACCTGACCCTCCAGCGTCCACTTCTTGAGGGACACCAGCTGCCCTGCCAGGTGTTCAGGCCCCTCGGCCAGCTCTTCCCAGCGGAAGGCCCGCACCACACGGTCTGTGTACCCCACCACCAGCTCGTGACACCCATCTCCATCTGTAGGCACAGAGACGCAATGGATTTGGAGCCAGACCTCAAATGGCCAGCTCTGGCCTTCAGAAATCTTTCCACAGCCAACACTCCTGGCACTTTCAATTGAGGGCAGCTTCATGCCAGGCTTCTGAGCCACTGCCCACACCCTATGGCCGCTGCCCACCCTGCCTGGCCTTGCGCTCATGCAGGCCCCATCACCTCAGCCCTCTGTCCAGTATCCATTCCACAGCCCCCTGACCCATTCCTCGTGCCTCCTCCCTACACAGCCTCCCCACCACTCACTCTCCTGCCACTTCAGCCCTTTGCCAAATGCTACCTTCCAGCAAGAATGTCCGCGACAACTCCATTTAAGATGGCCACTTCTCAGGCCTGGCTCAGAAGAGTCCTGCTGCTCTTCCAGAGGACCCCAGTCGGGCTCCCAACACCCATGTCAGGTGGCTCGCAACGTCCTTAAACTCCTGCTACAGGGGACCTGACCTCCACTTATGTCCACACACCCACACATAACTACACATAATTAAATACAAATAAATCTTTAAAACTGCTGTCTCTACCGTGACACCTTTAGCCCTGTGAGTTATTTTGTCCAGAGCACTTACTACCCACTAATACAGTATTGACTTTTGGCAGTGTTCTAAGCCTGAGTCAAATCCCCAGCCTCATTATTTAATTTTCTTATAAAATCTGTTCTGTCTCTTCTTCGTATGATTTTGCTTGCTTCATTCATTTTTGTAATTCTAGAACCTAGAATAGTTCTAGCTTGTAACAGGAGTTCAGTAGCTATGCATCACACATACACCAAGCGAAGATAAAGTAGAACAGAATTCAAAGAGAGAAAGCAAAAACACAGCACATGCATGCGAAGGAGCCAACGCTCCCGGCACAGCCCCCTGGGGTCTGCCTGAGAGCCACTGGCCCCTGCTCCTCGGCCGCTCATGCCCACCGATGTCGCTGATCAGCAGGACCTTTGTGTTGGCCGGGATGTGCTGCTTGAAGACGGGTCGCTGCTCCTCTCCCAGTGTCTCGTGGTGCCCGGAAGCATCCAGAGCCTTGGTGGACGTCAGGTCAAACAAGTGCAGCCAGCCTTCTGCGCTGACCGCCACCACCAGGTTCTGGGAGAGAGAGGCACAGGAGAGACACATACATGGGCAGGGGAGAGCTTATGAGAGCAGACGGCAGGGGCCAGGGCTGACCTTCCCCGGGAGTCACAACGGAGACAAGGCCTCAGCTCTACCCTCACCCGGGTCCTTACCTTCCCTTTATTACAGACATCTCCGACCCCAACGCAAGTCAACTGCAAGAGAGAAAGGGAACCTGAGGGAGGGACCACGAGAGACCATTCATCCTAAGCCCAAAGCACTCATGAAGGCTTGTGCCATGCGACCTACATAAACAGTCTTTATTAATACCCAGACACACTGAGCTGTACAGTTTGGGTTGTCCATACAGCATTGCGGAGATTCAAGGAGGCAAAAACTCAGATTTAGGAAAAAAATTAAAAAATGTTTTTCCTGATGCGTGGTACTCCTCCAGCAGTCAGGGGGCTGAGGCAGAAAGACTGCTGAGAATTCCAGGCCAACCAGGGTTATATGGCAAGAATCTGTCTTACAAGACTCCCCCCCCCCCAAAGAAAAAACCCCAGGAAAATAGCCTGATCATCATATGTCTAGAGTAGTCCAATTATTACTTTTATTGTTTCCTATATTGTCACATACTGTATAAGACATTTTAGTTAGTAGCACATCACATATATGGTGGTGGACCTATAAGTTCCTATCACAGGGTATCAATAAAGAGATTGAAGCAGGAGGTCTGAGAGTTTGAAGCCAGCCTGAGCTACGAAGCAAGACTCTGCCTCCCAAAACTAAGGTAACACAGTAGCTGTCTTAGTCTATATAAATGCTTTGGTCACCTATGACTGAAGAACCCAGCAATGCATTTCTCAGAACGTGTCCTTGCTGTTAACCAACGCAGGGCTGTACTGCATACCATCAGACACCCCAAACAGCCTCCAAACAGTAGCAAGCTTATTCTATAACATAAGGACAATGTAGTTATTTATTTTCCCCTGTCAAATTGAAACAAGCTAGAGTTATATGGGAAGAGAAAGCTCAACTGAGAACATGATTCCGTCAGATTGCTTGTAGGCAACTTCTTGATTAATGACTGATGCTGGAGGGTGTGGCCCTGGGCAGGTGGTTCTGGGTAGTATAAGAAAGCAGGTCAGTGGGGAGATGGCTCAGTGGTTAAGAGCACTGACTGCTCTTCTGAAGTTCAGATCCCAGCAACCACACGGTGACTCACAACCATCTGTAACGAGGTCTAGCTCCCTCTTCTGGAGTGTCTGAAGACAACTACAGTGCGCTTACATATAATAAGTAAATAAATCTTTAAAAATAAAATTAAAAAGGCAGGTCAGTGCCTCCATGTTCTCTGCATGAACTCCTGCTTCCAGGTTCCTGCCCTGTTTCAGACTTTGCCACGGACTAGAAACTGTGAGCTGTAATGTAACCCTTCCTCCCTGAGTTGTTTTGGGTCACGTGGCCTTTATCTCCAACAGAAAGCGAACTCCCACAAACTAGTCTTGGGAGAGTTGAAAGGGGAGCAGAGCAGATGAGAGCAACCCTGGAGTGAGGCCCCCGGGCCCAGCGAGACAAACTCTGAAGCAGTGATGTCGCCTGGGGATCCGCCGTGGGCCCCTCCCAGGCATCCAACAGAAAGGAGTCCCAGCGCCTCCCCAAGACCCGCACGGAGGAGTACTGACCATTCCCTGGCACGTGCAGGTGAGCCACGGCCGGCTGTCGTCGTTCTTATACACAGACAGTTTTCCGCTGGTGTCTCCCACTACTAGTTCATTTAACTGCAGATGGAGAGAGAGAGAGAGAGAGAGAGAGAGAGAGAGAGAGAGAGAGAGAGAGAGAGAAACGTGAGGAAGGGATCTCAGCTCAGCCATCTCTGGAAAACCCCTAACAGTTATATTTGAACATGAGTACCTGTATTAAAAAGCCGCTGATGGGCTGCCGGTACAGCTCAGTTGGTAATGTGCATGAGGCCCTGGGCTCGCTCTCTAGCCCCACAGGAGCCGGGCATGGCTGTGGGGTAGGGTGATGGTGGTATGCCCTTTAATCACCCCACTCCAGAGGACAAGGCAGGAAGATGGCTGTGAGTTCAAGGCCAGTCTGGTCTACAGACTGTTTCAGGACAGTCAGGGCTACATAGTGTGTCTCAAAACACTTTTTTTTTTTTTTTTTTTTTTGGTTTTTCGAGACAGGGTTTCTCTGTATAGCCCAGGCTGGCCTTGATCTCAGAAATCCGCCTGCCTCTGCCTCCCGAGTGCTGGGATTAAAGGCGTGCGCACCACTGCCCATCTGTCTCAAAAAACAAAACAAAACACCAACAAGGAAAAATAGGCACAAAGTACACATCAGTCCTCTCAGCACTCGAGGTAAAGGCAAGTTATTCGAAGTTCAAGGACATTTTCAAATTACATAGCAAATTTACATCAAGGCCCTGAGAGGTACAGTAGATCTGCCTGTGATCCCAGCACTCAGAAGACTGAGGCCAGAGGAGAGCAAGTGAGCAAGTTCAAGGCCAGACTGGGTTACATGGCAAGAACAAGTTTCTGGAAAAAATGACAACAACAACAAAAAACCCAAAAACCCTCTTTCGAGACTGGTGGTTGCCTGTGGGCCGGGTGGCTCAGTAGCTGAGCACTTCTGGCTCGGGAGAAGACGCAAAGGGAACCAACAACAAACAGAGCTTTCGGAAGCAGCACAGCCACAGTTTTCCAGAACTTACGTGTGTGTGTGTGTGTGTGTGTGTGTGTGTGCGCGTGCGTGCGCGCGCTACAGAGCAGTGACTTAGGTAAGCCAGCTGTCTGCACAGCTCTGCCCACATGCCTAGCCTTGGCTAGTCTCACTTGGTCATTATGGGATATGTCTTGAAAAACAGCCCACTAGTGAACTTCTGAAGAATATCACCTCAGATGTCATATTTTGTTAGAGGTTAAAAGTACAAAGCCAGGGCCCCATCTCTTCCTACAAGAGCTCCCCCCCCCCCCCCCCCCGTTTTTAATGAGTTTCCTGTGCACAGGAACAGAAGAATGGCCCTGCCTGAGGGCCAAGGCCTGGAGGTATTGGTATTAGCACTGCTCTGGGGTGGGAGGGCCCCTTCAGGGAGCTGCTCCCCCACCCCCACCACGAATCCAAACACCTTTCCATCTGGGGAGCTCATGATAACCGGGTGGCTCCAAACCCTGTTACACTTTCCTGGTCTTCTCTGGAAAAGAAGATAACGTTTCCCATAAAGAGAGGAAATTAAAGTTAGATTCTTAAGAGATCAACAATAATAAGGGAGACTGATGTGGTGACATGGGTCTGTGAGACCAAGCTACTCCAGACCTGGAGAGAAACAGGAACAGACATAACGAGTTGACTTTTAAAGATTTATTTATAACAGTTATGGGAGTTTTGTGCAAGACTATTAGGTTATACAAAAAGAAAAACAAACAAATAAGAAGGTAGTTTCAGTTCAAAGCAGCAGCCTTATTTACAAGGTCCCACAGCTGAGGTCTCAATGACAGCCACCTGAGAGGACTTCTGCAGATGCAGTGGAGAGGCCGCACAGGGAAGGGTTTAGAGTGCAACGGTTCAATTTTAACATAGATCTTTCTGTCCCAGTCCCCAGCCCCTTTTCTTTCTTTCTGTCTCAATCTCTCCCCCTCCCCTTCTGTGTAGCCCTGGCTGTCCTGGAACTAGCTCTGTAGACCAGGCTGGCCTCAAACTCAGTTCCACCTGCCTCTGCTTCCCAAGTACTGGGATTAAAGATGTATGCCACCAGGGCTGGAGAGATGGCTCAGCAGTTAAGAGCACTGACTACTCTACCAGAGGTCCTGAGTTCAATTCTCAGCAACCACATGGTGGCTCACAACCATCTGTAATGAGATCTGACACCCTCTTCTGGAGTGTCTGAAGACAGCTACAGTGTACTTACATATAATAAATAAATAAGTCTTAAAAAAAAAAATATGAAGCCGGGCGGCGGTGGTGGTGCACGCCTGTAATCCCAGCACTCTGGGAGGCAGAGGCAGGCGGATTTCTGAGTTCGAGGCCAGCGTGGTCTACAGAGTGAGTTCCAGGACAGCCAGGGCTAAACAGAGAAACCCTGTCTCGAGAAAAAAAAAAAAAAAAAAAGATGTATGCCATGCTGGACTTCTCTCTCCCCCACTCTCCCTTCTCTCAAAAAACAATTTAGCTGGGTGGTGGTGGCGCACGCCTTTAATCCCAGCACTTGGGAGGCAGAGGCAGGTGGGTTTCTGAGTTCAAGGCCAGCCTGATCTACAGAGTGAGTTCCAGGACAGCCGGAACTACACAGAGAAACTCTGTCTTGAAAAAACCAAAAAAAAAAAAAAAAAAAAAAAAAAAAAAAAAAAAGATGATTTATTTTATTTCTGAGTGTTTTGCCTGCATGCGTGTCTGTGCAGCATGTGCATGCCCTCACAGGTCAGAAGAGGCTGCCAGAGTGCCAGAGTCCTGGAACTGGAGTTAGAGACAGTGTGAGGCCCTGGGTGCTAGGAATCAAACTGGGGCCTCTAGAAAAGAGTCAGTGCTCTAAGGCACCGAGTGATCTCTCCAAACTTGATTACATTTTTCCTAAAAACTTTAAGGCAGAAACTTATGGGCCACATCTATGTGGGGCTCTAAATCTCCCTTCTTTTCTGGATTAGCCAGAAAGGTGCAACTTTTCCTTCCATTTCTGTCTTCTCTAAGCACACTCTCTTCAACACCTTGGGCTTGGGAAAGGTATTTCAGGATTGCTTAGGCTTTTCTTTAAGACACCCCTCTTCGCCACATGTGAGCCGTGTGCCGACCTTGTTGCTGATGAAGCGGTGTGGCCTTTTCCGTCCCGCTCCCATCCTCCACCTCAGGCAGCCACTGAGTTGACAACTTGCCTGCCAGGAAGTTTTTAAGTTTGAATAAGACTGTCCTTGTGCTTCCAAAACAAATATTTTTAAAATTACAGATATTTGCTTCCTTATTTTTTGTGTCTGCATGCACACACACATATGCCACGTAGTGTGTGTGTGTGTGTGTGTGTGTGTGTGTGTGTACAGGACAACTTGCAAGAATCAGCTCTCTTCTTCCATCCTGTGGGTCCTCAAGGGCGCACTCAGACTCCCAGGCTTGGTGCTAAGCCCCTCTATCTGCTGTCCCTGCTCGTTTTTTTCATGTATAAAATGCTGAAAGGAGCCCATGATCGTGTGCACGCCTACAGTGCCAGCACTCTGAGGTGGAGGAAGGAGGGGAGGCCTGCAAACCCCAGCTCTGTCTGGGGTAAGTACACTGTGAGACTTTATCAAAGAAAGAAAAGTTAGAAAGGAAAGAAAATGCTCAGCCAGCCCTCCAGTTTCCAGGCAGCGTCTTGTTGAGAAAGATTTCTCAGTGCCGTGGAGCCGCAGACACAGGAAAAGGCTCATAAAACAGCATGGGAGGTACACGGAGCAGGGTGGTTTGAGGCAGCATGTGGGAGCTGACGTTTCCAAGGCAGATGCCTGCTTTCTAGCACCGGATGCTTCTCATCAGACCCGCAGCTCTGACAGAGCTTGGCTCTGGCCTCACCTAGTCACTGTGACAGTGAAGACCCTCAAAGGGAAGGTGTGCCATGTTTAAGGAGCGCCTTTCTGGGACCTGCTTCAGCCTCCAGAAGACTTGTGGTGCTGCAGCCAGCCAGGGTTCTCTGGGCAGTCCAAAAGCAAGTTTCATTCCTGGCTTTTCCCTCTGCCTCAGCAGGAAGTAAATCAACTTCAAAGAACTTTAGGCTAAGGGTTAATCAAGTTGAAATCAGTCTTTGCCCCCATTCCCAAAGCTCCAATTGTCTAGGGACTACTAATCATGCTTTCTTGGTAGGGTTGAGACAGTGTTTCACTCTGTAGCCTTGGGTGGCCTGGAATCTGCTGTGTGGGGCAGGCTGAACTCGCCCTGACACTCCTGCCTCTGCCTCCTTAGGGCTGGGATTACAGATGTATACCACCCCGCTTAGCAACAATCCCCACAACACCCCCTCCTCGAGAATGGCTGTGGGGAAAGAATGCAAGGCCTCATACATTCTAGACCAGGGCCCTTCCACTGGGCTACTCGCAGACTACAACTTCAGTCATACGGACCATGTGGTACAGCCGATCACTTGTTAACTAGTCACTTTTCTCAACTTCTTCCACCTCGGCCCTCCCCCACCCCCAGCAATACAAAGCTCTTCAGATAGCTTTGAAACAGTCGGATTTGCTTGGTCTTTTAAATAGCAGTGGACCGACACCTCCACCACACCACAGTTTGCTTTTCACACTTGCATTTAATAAGAATTTCAAACTAAAAACCTGAGTTTGATCCCTAGACAGAATCCATGTGATGGATGAGAGAACCAACTCCTGCAAGTTGTCCTTTGACCTCTACACCTGCCCTGTGGTGCGCACGCGAGAGAGTGTGTGTGTGTGTGTGTGTGTGTGTGTATAGAGTGTGCAGGGTGGAGCGGTGTAGGGGCCTTCGTGGTTTGGAACACTGACTACGCTTGCAGAGCTCTCAGGTTTGGTTCCCAAGTCACGTGACAGCTCACAACCATCTGTAACTTCAGAGTTCCCAACTTAGGCGAGCAAACTAAGGACAGCATAAATGACAGTTGAACCTCTTTATCTGTGGGGCATTGATCTTGGGAACTCTGAATACCCAAATCAAGTTCCTTACACCAAACCATACAGTAGCATTTGCACATAACCTCATGTACATTTTTTTTTTTTTTTTTTTTTTTTTTTTGGTTTTTTGAGACAGAGTTTCTCTGTATAGCCCTGGCTGTCCTGGAACTCACTCTGTAGACCAGGCTGGCCTCGAACTCAGAGATCAACCTGCCTCTGCCTCCCAAGTGCTGGGATTACAGGCGTGCGCCACCACCGCCCAGCTCCTCATGAACATTTTAATTCCTTTCTTTTTTTTTTTTTTTTTCTCTTTTGGTTTTTCAAGACATGGTTTCTGGGTAGCTCTGGCTGTCCGGGAACTTGCTCTGTAGATGAGGCTAGATTAGAACTCAGATATCCTCCTGCCCTTTGCTTTCCGCATGCTGGAACTAAAGGTGTGCACCATCACATCCAGCTTAATTCTTATGCTTTTATTTATTTTTGTGGTACTGAGAATTCAACCCAGGGCTTTGTTCATGGTCAGAAAAGTGTTTGGCAGCTACATGCCCAGGCTGCTACCATATACTTAAATCGTTTCGAGGGCTAAATACAGACCAGTACTGCATATACTCTCGTCAATGGTGGGCTCCACATATCAGGATGAATACATTCAGGTTTGTGTAAGCACACACTATAATGTTAGGACTACAAAGTAACCCAACAATGAATTCCTCAAAGTATCTGCTCTGTTAGGTTATGCAGGACTGTAGTTGCTGTACTGTACTGTTTAGATAATGCTGTTAAGAAATGAAATCTGGCCGGGCAGTGGTGGTGCACGCCTTTAATCCCAGCACTTGGAAGGCAGAGGCAGATTTCTAAGTCGAGGCCAGCCTGGTCTACAGAGTGAGTTCCAGGACAGCCAGGGCTACACAGAGAAACCGTGTCTCGAAAAAACAAAAAAACAAAACAAAAAAAAATTGGACTTTGAAAGGACTTTGCAAGGGAATTGCGACTACGAAAGGAAATAACGCAGGAAACAGACTTCTACAGCCTCCTACCCTGACAAGTCTCTGAACTGTGCAAGAGAACCAACAACCTATCCTCTTAAAATTAATAATAAAAACAAAATATGGCTGGAGAGATGAGTCAGCGGTTAGGACACTAGCTGCTCTTCCAGAGGAAAGGATTCAA
Source organism: Apodemus agrarius (assembly GCA_964023405.1). Lineage (NCBI taxonomy): Eukaryota > Metazoa > Chordata > Mammalia > Rodentia > Muridae > Apodemus > Apodemus agrarius. Next base: position 159,740,846 of record OZ030006.1, read on the forward strand.
TTCCCAGCACCCACGTGGCAGCTCACAAGTGTCTCTAACTCCATTTCTAGGGGATCCGGCGTTCCTCTTCTGGCCTCTATGGGCACTGCTCGCACACGGTGCGTAGACACACAATCAAGCAAAACACTCTACACATAAAATTTAAAGCTAAAACAAAACAAAACAAAACAAAACAAAAAAAGACAACTTTACTAGAGGCTTCGGCGCAACTAAGCCGCCTGCAGCGAAGGTCTAGAACCGATACTGTCAATCAAAATTTTCCCTTCCGCACGCCATGTTGACTCTAGTGCGCAAGCGCACAACACGCCACTTCCCCCCCCCACATCTCGCCCCGCCCAAATGCAGTCGTTTGCAGTGCGCATGCACTCACCGCGTCGTTATCCGCGTCCCCGAGGCAGATGGCGTGCGGGAAGAGACTCCCGCTGAAGTCCAGCGCCACGCGCTGCACATAACTAACCGACCTCATGGCACTCCGGAGGGCTGAGGTGCCGGGCCACCGCACCAAGACGACCCCCGAGACCGCGCGACCGCTGTGCGCGCGTGTCAGGCCAGCGAACCGGAAGTCTACGTCACCGCTTAAGCCTTGAGTTCCGGCTTGCTTCACCTAACCTTAGGGGAGGGGGAGGGCCTTCCGAGGAGCCGACCTGACCCCTGAGGCTTGACCCTTTTCTCTGAGGCGGATTGAGTCCTAGTAATAGCTGCCATGATTAACAACTTCGTTTTCCAACAGCTTTTATGAAATTACCTAATGGACAGCCGGGCGTGGTGGCGCACGCCTGTAATCCCAGCACTCGGGAGGCAGAGGCAGGCGGATTTCTGAGTTCGAGGCCAGCCTGGTCTACAGAGTGGACAGCCAGGACAGCCCAGGACAGCCAGGGCTACATAGAGAAACCCTGTCTCGAAAAACCAAAAAAAAAAAAAAAAAAAAAAAGAAATTACCTAATGGAGTTGTCAACACAATGTAGTTTATTACAACCAACCCACGTGGTGCTCGCATCCGACATTTTGTGGCTTCCTGGGCACCTAGGTGATACTGACAGATACACATGCAGCAGAAAAGCCACCACAAAGATTGTAAAAATATGAAAACAGAAAAAATATCTAAGTAGTAAATAGTATTATTTTGTGAAAGTCTTGTTCTGGTTGTTTATACGTATATATCCTGGATTATAATGAGAAAAAAATTATGCTGTGTACTTTATGGGAAGCAGTTTGAAAAATACCTATTGCAGAGCACACCGTACATGTATTATTTAATCAACGAAATTATGTAAGCGCTATTGTTTCTTCAGATGAGGAAAACATGTTCATCCAGATTGAGTAACTTGGCAGAGAGTGGTAGACGTGAGATTCAAACCAAGATGTTTGATGTAAAATGTTAGAGCTCTTTGGTACTATTGGAGTGAAGGCTGCTGGGATTCTGGACCCGCCGCATGGTGTAGCCCCACCCTCAGCGCTAAGTGACCCGTTTCCAGTAGCTCTAGTTTAGGTGGGATCATTACTCTCATGACTGGCTGCTTGGGATACTTTCCCTGACGAACCAGGGTCTGCCTTTCTTCAGAGATGTGACATCAAGGCACTGGGAGTAGTGTTAAGCTACATGTGGTAGTGCTCGCCTGTAATTCCGCACATGGGAGGCACAGGCAGGAGGATCAAGAGATCAGTATCAGCCTTGGCTATGTAATTCTACGTCAGCTTTGGTTACGTGAGACCCTGTCACCAACAGAAACCAATAAAAACAATAGGCACTCAACAAAAATTCAGGGGGCTGAGGGTGTCACTTGGGGAGTGCTGCTGGAGTGCTCAGGGAGCACGGGTGAAGTCCTGGGCTCTATCCTTAGCAATGCATAAACCAGATGAGCACTCATACCTGCAGTCCTGGCGCTAGGGAGGCAGAGGCAGGAGGACCAGAAGTTCAGGATTATCTTCAAGCACATGCAGTCTGAGGCCAGTCTGAAATACACTGAGACGCTCTCTTAAGGGGGAAACCCTTTAGTTTTAAATGTGCAGGCTCAGGCTGGTCTATACTTGGTTTCTCATCTTAGGGGATGCTGGACCCGAGATGGCCTACATTCTTTTTTTTTTTTTTTTTTCCGAGACAGGGTTTCTTTGTGTAGTCCTGGCTGTCCTGGAACTCACTCAGTAGACCAAGCTGGCCTCAAACTCAGAAATCCGCCTGCCTCTGCCTCCCAAGTGCTGGGATTACAGGAGTGTGCCACGACGCCCAGCTGCCTACATTCTATGTCAAAGGTGGTGGAAGAAGACTGAGAAAGAGAACTTTCTACCGTAGAGGAGGGGAATGATGGATTTGGTCCTAGTGGCTCTGACAGCTGACAGTAGAAAGGAAAAGGCAATCAGGAAGAAGTTCTGGACCAGTACCGGGCACCGCAGATCCATTCCCAGGTACCAGTTCCTGTCATTGGTGGTGAGCAGTGGGCACGGCTACATCCCTTAGAAGGTCTAAGTCAACTCCGTACACTTGGAGCTGTAAACTCAGTTGTTACCCATGGAGGAGCTGTATGCTCTCTCACCTGCTATCTTGTCCTATTAGGGAGAAAACAGAACCAACCTTAAATAAAGTGTTTGTGCTTGAATGTAACAAGTAATGTTTCCTTGTACTTAGCTGTTTTCTCTTTTTAGCTTTCTGACTTACAACTGTAAGATAAATGCCTTAATTCTTAGGACTGAGTAGAGGAAGATCAGCCTGCTTCTCTCACTGTCCACTCTGCTCTGACCCCATTCTTTGAAATCACATCCTGACCCAGAACTCCACAATACCTTTTTTTTTTTTTTTTTTTTTTTGGTTTGGTTTGTCTTTTGAGACAGAGTTTCTCTATGTGATCCTGGAACTAGTTCTGTCTGTGGAACAGGCTGGCCTTGAACTCTTGAACTCACAAAGATCTGTCTACCTCTGCCTCCCAAGTGCTGGACATACACCACCACTGCCCAGCACAATACCTTGATCTTCATTGTTTGGGGTTCTTGCTCTGGAGTTTTCAGCGGCAGTGTCTGGTTTTGTTTTGTACAATTGTTTATAATCATGAAGGCCGTGTCACTTTAATCACAACTTCTTCCAGTCAAGAGGGCCAAATAAAGTTATAAAGGAAGAAGGCCCAATAGGGCATAAACTAAGTATCATGTGTGTTGTCTGGGCACTTGTGTGGGTGTGCTTACGTGAAAACCAGCGGTCGATGCATGTCTTCTACAACTGCGCTTCGTCTTGTTCAGACATGGTTTCTCACCAGTTCAGCTGGTCTGCTGGCCAGTGAGGGAACTTTGCTGCCTGCCCCCTGGATCTAGGGTTACACAGGGGGCTGGGGGTCTGAACCCAGGTCCTCATGACCGCACACATTTTATTCACTGAGCCGTCTCTGACCCAAACCCTTGTAGACTCACATCTCTCCTTACCTTGAATTCTTTTGAATACATTGTTCATGGTTTAGAAAAAAAAAAAAAAAAAAAGACTGCCCCCCACATAGCTATATGGCTAGATCCCTTTTTCTATCAATGATTTACTTGTAAGAGTATTTTCTCTAGTTCTTAGTGTTGTTGCTGTACTTTTTCTCTTCAGTTAAAATGGGACACATAGCTCATCTGCAGGTGTGCTCAGGAGGATGTCACAGGTGCACTGAGGTAGGCATGGTAAGCGGCACCAGACCTTGCAGGCTTTGTGGGGCACTGACAGACCCAGTGGACACAGTATTTAGGTGGGACCAAAGTGACTATTGTAAGAGGTTAGAGATGGACCTTGATGTGGGGGCTGGTGAAGGAAGGCATGCAGGGGGGAAATATTTCATAGGCTGGAGAGATTAGAAATATTCTGGCAAGCTGGGCATGGTGGTGCAGACCTGTAATCCCAGCACTTGGGAGGCAGAGGCAGGCAGATTTCTGAGTTCGAAGCCAGCCTGGTCTACAGAGTGAGTTCCAGGACAGCCAGGGCTACACAGAGAAACCCTGTCTCGAAACACACACACACACACACACACACACACACACACACACACACACACACAAATTCTGGCAACATAATATACAGAAGAAACCTACATTAATAGCCCAGAACACCTGTTGCTGGACTTTCTCATCTGAGCATTCTCCCTCCATAACTGCTCAAGTGTGGGTGAGCAAGGTGCCAGTGCCTAAAATGTGAGCAGAGACCCAACAGAATGCAGTATGTGGCAAAATTATTTTTAGCCATAAAGATTTAGCTACTTTATCAAAGGATTGTCACTAGTTTTAATGTTACAATAAACTAGGGCCTTTCCATCTCCAGGGCTCTACAAAGAACAGTCAAATTTAAGTTCTTAGAATTTCACAGAGCACACAAGAGACGAACAAAATTTTAGGATGCTTTTTATCCATGCATTATAGATGAAAAGACTTAAGACTTGCTCTAAATCACATGACCTCATAGTAGTTTGGGTTAGTTCATAGAACTTCAAGTAGGAATTTGACATTTACAAATCCCCCCCCCCTTTTTTTTTCAAAAAAGGTATCACATAAACTCAGGCTGGCCTTGAACTTATATAGCTGAGGATAACTCCTGATCCCTCTGCCTATACCTCCTGAATGCTGGGATTACAAACATGCACCACCATGTGTGGTGCAGGGAAGTACTTCATGCCTCATGCCCAGACTTACTTTTGTGTAATGTCTGAGTGTGGGCAATGGGTGACAGTGAACACCAGAAGAGGGCATTGGTCCCCCTGGAGCTGGAGGCTGGGAACACTTGCTCTTAGAGGACCCAGGTTCAGTTCCTAGGCACCCACAATGGTGGCTCACAATTAGTTCTTGGAACTAACACCCTCTTGTGCCATCCACAGGTACTGTACATAGATACATGCAAATAATTAATATATACACTTTGCTTTTAAAATACAATGTCGAGCTGGGTGTGGTGGCGCACGCCTGTAATCCCAGCCCTTGTGAGGCAGAGGCAGGTGGATTTCTGAGTTTGAGGCCAGCCTGGTCTACAGTGAGTTCCAGGACAGCCAGGGCTAGACAGAGAAACCCTGTCTCGAGAAGAAAAAAAAAAAAAAAAAAAAAAAAAAAGACAATGTCATTATGTAGCCCTGGAATCACTATGTAGACCAGGCTGGACTTGAATTCAGGGACTCCCCTTGCTTTGACTTATGTTAGGTCAAAACACTGAGTGCCACTATGCTTGGCATGAAAATAAGTCTTTAAAATAAAAATGTGTGTGAGTTGTCATATATGCAGTGCCTGGAGAACACAAGAGGTTACAGGGTCCTCTTGGGATTAATTACATAGGCTTGAGCTGCCTGGGTTGGGGCTTAGGAACCAACCGTAGGGCTTCTGTACGAGCAAGGGCTCCCAACTAGGATGCTGTCTCTCCAGGCCCAGCACCGTTTTTGACATGGTACTCAGGATCTGAACCAAGCCCACACTTACGCAGTAAGTAGTCTATTGACTGAGCTGTTTCCCAAGTTTTGGTTGTTTCCTCATCTGTAAAATGGGCCATGTCTTAGGAGGGTTGGGCCAACATTATATCACAGAAAGTCTTTGCTACAGGTCAAAGCTTACACTATTAATTGCTTAGCAATTTAACAAGGGCTCCGTATCACTGAGCAAAAGCAAGAATCAAAGTTAGAAACTACCTAAAAGAACCAAACATAACTCAAGCCCAAGCCTGGACTTAACATCCAACAGGGTAACTAGCAAATACAGTGGCAGCCGTGTTGACGAACTGAGCCCATCTCCATAGAAGCCCATCATCCTCTACAATGTCAAGAGAAATAGAGGAACGCAGACTGCCCCATTCCTCATTTGGTGACAGTAGGATGATCAAGATCAAGTGTGGTTAACATAGGCCACCTGGCTTCTTGTAAAGGTCAAAACTTAGGTTGGGTGTGACCAGTTATCTTTATTTATGTAAGGCTATCTGATCCAACAAGAGCCAGCGACACTGGATGCTTTCTGTAGACCAAGCTGGCCTTGACCAGAGATCCACCTGACCCTGACTCCAGAGTGCTGGTATTAAAGATGTGTTTATACAGGGTCCGGCCTGGTGCTAGAATTTTTATACCTTTGGCTGAGGACCCAGGTGTGATTCCACGGACCCAATTAGTGACTCACAATTCTAACGCCAGTCCCAGGAGACTTGGTGCCCTGTTCTGGCCTCCACAGGCATCAGGAATGCACACAGTGCTTAGATACACATGCAGCTGCAACACATTAGTCATTTGCCAGAACGGGGAGGCAGTTGTGTGAGAACCAGTTCCAGAACCACTAATGCTTAAATTTCCCTCGTGTTTGAGGGAAACAACCCCAGCATTCTATTGCTGGGCTGCTGTAGTCTATAATAGAGCTCAGGCTGTATGAGCAGAGGGGCAGTTTCCTGCCACGCCATAGAGTCCGCATCACCTGCCACACTTAGGTTGTACCAAAGTGGGACTTTATTCATCCTGCCCCGCCCACATTCCCACCATGCCCCACCCAAGAGCTCAACATAAAGGGTTGCCTGACACCCAAGTTTTGTTGTTTCCACTTTATTGCTCAAGCACAGGACTTGAGGTGTGCCTGGACCTTCAACGTGCATTAAAGAGGCTGAGGGGATGGGGACAGGGACAACCTGGAGAAGGAAACCAAGAGGAGGAGGTACTGGCAGGGGCTGTCAGAGGTGACCTGTGACAGCAGAGGACGTTTTCAGGAATACCATCTCAGGAGAGCAAGGCGGGAGAGGTAATGGACACAACAGTGGCTTTCCCATGCCCCTAGCACCTGCACGGAGACCACAGACTTGGAAAACAACCGCAGAGGGAAGAGATGGGAAAACGGCTGCCCAGGAGTCTTCTCCACCCTGGCTTATCAGACCCCACCCCTATCACATACCCCCTTCTACAACTTGAAAATGGAGCTAACAGAGGGAGCAAAATAAATTAACATTCTGATGTATGTGTGGAAGGATATACACTCCTGTATACTGGGGGAAGGAAAGAGGGGCTGACACCATCTAAAAGTGCCCCCATTTCACCCTCAGCCTGCTCTTCTCCCCCAAAGCCATCATCCAAACAGATAGAAAAATAAAGGTCTAATTCACTCAAAATTCTTCAGTTTTTACAAAACTAACAGGGTGGAGTAGGAAGGGAGCGGGGAGGCAGCTGCAGAGGTGGGCAGCGGAGAGGCGGGCTACGCTTCTGTCTCCACCCGAGACTGGTTCCCGGCCGCACTGTTCGGTTCACCCTTCATGTCAGCATCAGTGGGATGGTCTCCTGCGGCCACTTCTGCCTTGGCCTGTAAGATGAGCAAGAGAAGAGGCTGAATTCCTAAGCAAAGCAATTTCTAAGAAGAAACTGCATAGGCACAGTAAACCTGGAACACATGCACCCTAAACTGACAAGGCCACTCAATACCTTACTGTTCAATGTCACAGACCCTCAGATAACCAAAATCATTTAAAACTATATAACACAGGGCTACACAGAGAACCCGTCTCAGAAAAAAACAAAAACAAAAAACTATATAACATATTAAATCGTTATCTATTCAATTTCACCTTTTTAATGTTGCTACAAGAAAAGTATGCTTTGTAATCTATTTCTCTTGGCTGGTGTTAGGAACACTGAAGGAACAGGGATCGTAAGATATGCTACATATGTGCGGCAATACAATGCATAGTGGGAAGCACTTGAGAGCTCTCTTAGGCAGTAATGTAAAACAAACCACACGTTAATTTATGTACAGAGAACATGTACTATGGGGTGAGACAGAACTGGCAGGCTCATGTGCCTCTGCAAGCCAAGTATACAACCTTTCGGTTCTGAATAAGAGTCAGAGACAGGCAGATATCTGAGTTCCAGGCCAGCCTGCCCTACTTTGTCAATTTTAGGCTTGTTGTCTTGAACACAACACATCAGAGCTGTGCCCAGCATTGGAGTGCTTCTCATGGGATGGCCTTGTTGGAGGTGTGTTTGCTCTGGGGCTCGAGGCATCAAAAGCCCCGTGTTGACTCCAACCTGTGCTAACTCCGCCTTATGTTGACACTCCCACCATGGCGGTCTCCTCCACCCCCTAGAGTGGTGGTCCCTCTATCAACTCTCCTGTGAGCTGGGTCGGTTCTACTGTATCTTCATAACAATGGAAAAGTAAGACACACCCCTACCCTAACCTTGTGCTCCTCCTCAGCCAGCCTCTCAAACATGTTGGCATAGAGCTTCTTTTCCCGGGCAAGCTGCCTGCGGGTCCGCTGCTGGCACACAGCCAGCTGGGTCTTGGCCGCTTTATTGCTGGGATAGAGCTGCAGGACCTTTTGGAAGTCGGCTCGGGCCAGGTCAAAGTCATTCACCGCCAGGTGTGCCTCTCCCCGGCGAAACAGGCCCTTCTCATTGTTGCTGTCCAGCTCCAAGGCCTAAGAGCACAGAGGAAGGAAGCAGAGGGACATCAGGCTCTGCAGTGTCAGCTGGATTCCCAAGGGCCCCTCAGGACAAGGCTTAGTGGAAACGGCAGGTGCCGAGTCAGAAAAAGGTAGACAGAGATGTTAGATGTGAAGGGTCACGGCCCAGGAAGAAATTCATGTAATCCGAGAGGAAAAAAGGAAATTCAGGTCTTCAGATGCAGAAAAGGACAAAACCCAAACGCAGCCCCTTTCACTCCCCAGTCAGGGCTTGCTCAGTGTCTGTACCTACCCTTTCCCACCATCAAAGCACTTGCCTTCCAAACTCTAGACCTGGAACTCAGGATTCCCAATGATATATCCTATAACTCTACCCCACAACTGCCTGTAATGGTGTTACTATGTCCCCTGAAGGCATCTCACCTTGTTACAGCTTTCGATGGCAGCCGAGAAGGCCTGCAGTTTCAGGTGACACATGGCCAGATTGAGGTGTGAGGCCAGGCGGAGCGCATGGACCTTCTGCATTTCCTCTCCGGAAAAGCTAGATTCGTACTCCAGCCAAGACGCGATCTTCTTGTACTGCAGCAGAGCTTGCTTGTACTTGCCCTCCTAGAAGGGAGGGGCTCAGGCACCACTGCAATCCAGCAGCCCAGGCTGTCTTACCCGGCAGGCCAGTGACTGACTCCTGGATACGGCCTCCCACTCCTTCCCGTCCCAGACCAAATGGACTAAGATACACTAGATGACCACCTCGGGATGTCCACACTGAGGCAGTGTCGTCTGGATAGTCCTCCCTGGGGTGTCCTGTCCTTAGCTCACCTTGAAGTACACGGTGCCCCTCTCTTTCACTATGTTGCTCTGCTCCAGCTTCTCTTCGGAGTTCATTTCCCAAGACTCCTTGGCCTGTCGTACCCCAAAGGACAGACACAGCGGTCACCTTCCCAGAATCACCCGCAGACCAGACTCCAGGGAGGGAGTGATTAGACAGTCTTAGGTAGACTCACCTTCTCAAAACTCTTCAGATGTACTTCGTACCTCAGCTCAGCATGTGGTGGGATCTGGAATTTTTCCTTCCCAACACTGCCAAAGGCATAGCTGTGGGGTGAAGGACGCCAGGTTACCTCCAGCCCTGTGTCTGCTCGACTGGAAGGCTTCCTGCACGTTTCTGGAAAGTGCCTTCCCATCTTGAGACCTGGTTCAAACCCTTCCCATCGGGCAGACACTTCTCTAACCTTTCCATTACACATTTAGGTGGTCCCTCCACACTCACTACTGCTTGCTCCTAGCCCTACCTATACACAACTGCTGAGACACACTCAGAGACGACGAAGCAAGAACCACACTGAAGCCCTAGAGACTTCAGCATGGGTGGCACACAGGGGGTGTTTCAACAGATGGTAATGACTGAATACACTAAAGGCATATGAAGATCTTGATGGCGGCAGGTCAGGGATCTGAATGAGGTGCGAAGGCAAGGAAATGGGGACAGCTGTGAGCCACACTTCAGATCCCATCAGAGCTCACGACGCTCTCGGCATCCCTGGAGTGGGGCAGGGGCATGGCTCACCTAGGTCTGAGGTACACAATGGAACGTTCTCCTTTCTCCATGCGCTGAATGGCCTCCTCCAGCCCACAGGGCAGGTCCAGACTTTCCCCTTCCCCAACTTCAAAGCGGAGCTCCCGCTGGTCAAAGAGCCGGTCCTGATAGTAGCCTTCCAGTGCCACTGGCATGAAAGAGGAGTACCCCGGGGGTGAGGGCATGGTGCTGAGGGAGGTGCACCAGCCTCCCCACACCGCCACGTCATGGTTTTGACCCAAGATAACCATTGTGTCTCAGACCGGAAGGGGTGCTAAGGCTGTGTGGTCTAAGTCCTCATTTTAAGGAGGAGACAAAAGGGTTATAGAAAGGAAGCAACTTGGTCCACTCCACCCAAGGCCGTAAGTCTGGGCAGGAATCAAAGGCAACTCTAGACTTTTCTTTCCACACCTCCTCACCTTCTACCATAGCGCCATCATTGGGCCTGGCATAGCCCTCACCCCGAGCCCGTATTCTGCGGATGATCCCGCCATCTTCATCTTCTGTAAGGTCTTCTCCTTTGAACTCAAACAGCTCCACCTGCGTGATGAGACATAAGGTGGCAATCCCTTTCTGCTAACAGTGAAACTGTCACCAGTAACGGCCAGACCGTATCTTGCCAGAAGGATATACAGGTTTTACTTGGCTTCAGAAAGACAAGCTTTCTATCATCCTGCTCTATTTAACAAGGACACAAGATTGTTTCATTGGGAAGGCATCAGAAGTGACCTGCCATCTCAATGGCCTTGTGAATATTCTCCCATGCCCACTGATTGGTCTTCTGCTTTCAGACTCAACAGCCTTAGTTCTTCTCCTCAGTGGATCCAGTCTTAATCACTGACATGTAGGAAGGTATCTCTCCCTCCTGAGCTCCAAGGTGCCAATATGCCACATTGCCCTTTATGACCCAGATGCTTCCTGATCCCCGGACCCCTTTCAGTTGATAAAAGTACGTCACCCCTATTCTAGAAGGGCCGTTGGAGTCCCGAAGCCTCTGCTCCTGGTCATTCTGATGCTGGCAGAGCCAGCTAATCTTTCCACTTCTCCTCCTAAAGCCAGACCCTCAGGCTTGGCTACACTGTCTTCAAGAGGCAGGAAGGGCTGGAGGGCAGCCGGTTAATGGGGTGAGAGAAGGGCTGGCTCTCTGCCCAGATCTGTGGCCAGCACTCACCTCAAATACAAGTGTGGCGTTGGGGGGGATCTTTGGAGGGCTGCCCGCTGAACCGTAGGCATATTCTGGCTTGCAGGTGATGCGGCACACTTCCCCCACTCTCATGGTTGCCACACCAATATCCCAAGCCTTGATGACCTCCCCTGTAGGTAGAGGAAAAAAAGATGCACTTAGCAGGGGCCTCACTCTAGGCTCAGTGTCCCCAAAGACAGGCACTGCACTACACCCAGGCAGTATCTGAACACCTCTAGAAATAGGACCAGGAGACAAGCAACAGCAGTGTTGTCGGTCTCAGGACATTCATTAAAAGATTGCTCAACCCTCCAACACAGTTCAAGAAGCAAGACTATCCACCCTAGAGCGAGGGACGTGCTGGATCCATCGATGAGCTGGGAAAGGAGGAACCGGCCTGTGCCGTTACAGTAGAGGAAAACACAAGATTGGCAACAGATGGGCTCCTAGCCATGCCCTCGTAGGCTCTGTTTTAGTGGCTTTTTTCCTTTTCGATGGCTAGTTTCTGCTATTTTGCCAAGGCTGACTGGAACTACTGGTTCAAGGCTTGCCTCAGCCTCTGGTGGCTGGGAACAGAGGTAAGCATCGCCATGCCCCAGTGCAAGCTTGGCTGGGACTGTCGTTTTTTGCTTGTGACAGCTGCTATCAATTTCAGAGCCTATCCTGCCAGCCCGCTAACCAAGCCTACCTTTTCCCAGGTCAAAGGAGAATTTGTCCTTGCCATCCAGACTGGAGTCAAACTTGGTGCCATCTAGCAGCCAGCCAGTGTAGTGGACAAAGACTCGGTCCCCAATCATGGGTGTCTCTGTGCCTGTACCCTCTCTCTTGATGACCTGGAGGTAAGGGGGGGGAAAGGTGAGAAGCTAGGGATGTGGGCAGAAGGGCCCCAACTGCCCATAAGCTCCCCAAAGGCACATACAGATGGACTCGGCTGCACCCACTGCCCCCTGCTTTTTTCATCGGTCCGAGGGCTCAATCTTCAAGTGATTCTGATATTACAGCATTTAGCTTAGATTCAACTAACCTCCTCCTCTCTCTCCAGGTCCCGCTTTGGAGAACTGCAGATAACATAATTTGGGTTCAAGTTTTGTCTATGGTTTTGGACAAGCTGCTAAACTATCCAGAACTTATCAGTCAATAAAATAATCCCTATCCTCCAGAGGTGCTCAGAAAAAAAAAAAATCCAAAACAAAAATACATATAAATAAGCAGGCATCTACTTCTGCTTAACATTTTTACATATGGTGACCTCGTGGGCGAGCCAATAGGTAGATCTGGAACCATCCTCTAAGGAAAGGCTTCCTTGATAAGAATGTACAGGGTCCTTGAAGGAATGGAGGATAAAAGAGGAATTGACTCCCCGCTCTGGGAATCAGAACCTAGCGCAAAGGAGAGAAGGGCCACATGTTCACAAGGCGCAGCAAGAGCTGAGGTAAAAAGCCAGGAGCATTTCCTGGACCAACAAGGCTCCCTAAGGTCTCTGCTTTGCACAGGCCACACACACTAGGAGCTGAGCAGTGGGGCGCACGGAGGAGAAACAATGGATGCAGGGAGATATGCAATGCGGGTTAGGATTTCACTGTCCTGGACTGCTGGCAGAACCTGCTCTGAAACGGCGCCCATTGTCCCGACCCGGGTCAGAGCGCCCTCCCCCTCGCTCCTCCGGCTATTTGCAGTCGTCAGGCGATTAGTGAGTCGCTGGCTCCAGAGCAATGCACCTCCCCCATGGCCAGCACCCAGTACCCCCGACTCAGAAACTCAGGAGGGGCGGGCGAGGAACTACAATTCCCGGCATGCATCGCTCTCACTCTCCGCGGGCCGAGAAAGGGGGCACAGCATGGCCGAGCCCGTGACCTCGCTGGATCTCGGCGATTGCAAAAGGGGCGCAGAAAGGCACAAAGGGCTTTGGGCCAGTAACCTGCTCCCGGGAGCCGTTTCAGGTCCAAGCTAATGTTTAACTTTCAAGTGGGCGAGCCCTGGCACACCTTCGTCCAGGTGGCTGGCGCACGCTGCAGCCAAGGGTTTCCCGGGAGGCGAGGCCTGAGTCCCTCGGCGCGCCCGGGCCTCGTGCGCCCCGCCCGGGCCCCCCGGCTGCGGCTCTCGCGCTCCGCTCCGCCCCTCTCAGCCGCACAGTGCAGCCGGATCGAGTTGGCGTTGCAGTGGGGGCTCCTTCCCAGACCCGGGCCGCACCCTCCGGAGCGTGCAGCCGCCGTGCCGTTTTCAGAACTGCAGCCCGCGCAGGGAAGACGAATTCCTCCATCCTTCCATCGCGGTACCCCCGAGGCCCATGAGCCTGCAGCCGAGGGCTCCGCGGGCCCCCTCACCTTGAGCACGCCCTCGTCCTGTTTGGGGCTGATGTCCACTCCTTCGAGAGGCAGGGGCGCCGACTGCGCCCCGTTCTCCGCCGCCTTCATCTCCTCGGCGGTCATGGCCGCTGGGCGCACCGTTGGCTGCGGGAGTAGGGCGAGCGCGAGCCCGGCACTCTGGCCGCCGACCGGGGTGAGCGGCGGGGTGGCGTGCGACGGAAGGCGGCGCTGCCCACCTCAAACCTCGCTCCAGGCTCGCGCACCCGGCTATCCGCGCGCTCGCCCGCGGCGGCCGAGTGGGGCGACACCGAGGGGCGGGGCAGGCTCGACCCCGGCCCGCGATTGGTCCCATCTGCCTCGGGGGCGGGGCAGGGAGGAGCCGCACGAGCGGGCTGCAAAGGGGCGGGAGCGGAGAACTTTCTAGAGAAGCGGTTAAACGGGTTGGGGCTCTTGGACTGAGGGTACTGGAGTGGTTTTTTGTTGTTGTTGTTGGGTTTTTTGTTTGTTTCGTTTTTGTTAAGATTTGCTTTTCTGATTGATGGCTTTTAGGGGTGCCCTCCTCAGGCCCTCCGGGTTTTCGAAGATCACAGGCTTCCCTATGTCGCCCCTCCCCACTCCCACCCCCCACCCCTACCCCACCCCACCCGTCCGCTAGCGTCTAAGCGATTTTTCCAGATCCTTCTCTATTCTCGGGACTCCCAAGTCCTGGCCTGCCTGGTGGCCCGCCCTGTTCACCGAGGCCCACAGTGTAGTAGCTGGAGACAGGCAGCCAGATGCGAAGTGGCAAAGGTCGGCCTCGTGTGATTGTGCCACAGATGCCCATGGTCCCAGGCGTGGACACCTGAGTAGTGTGGGGAAGAGAGGTGGAGGGAGTGAGAGCGAGGGTCCAGTAGGGAACAATTTCAACCCAGGTACACAAATTGGACACCACTTTGCCCTCCCTGCAGCCGGGCAGGCCCACCCAATGGGTTGCTTTATAAAATGCCATGAGCAGATTTATAAGAGCCTAAGGCTTGTAAGTGTGTTAAAATACTTTTTTCTCTGACTATACTAAGCAACCTTTTTGGTTAGTACTGGAACTCAAAATGGTTTCAGCTCACGAGAAAAAAAAAATTCTCCTTTTCCCCTTTACTAAAGGAGAATGGGAAGGAACCTTTTCTTCTCAACCTGCTGCTCCTAAGAGATGCCTGTGGAATTCCGAGTCTGTGTGGCTTAGACCATGAAGTTGTAATTACTGAAACAGTGATGGTTTGATCTGCTGGCTTCATGGACGATCTGTCTGGAGAGCTCTTGACTCTGTCCAACAGGATAGTGCCACGGTTAGACAGCCTGGTGAGTGCTATCAGACCTACCTATGGCGTTATTGGCTTTGTGAATTTTCATTCCACTCTATGTGCCCGGCATGGTGCTGTTCGTTGTACTAAGCAAGTGGTGGCATTTAAGTAGGCAATAGGCTATTTATTATATGGTGCTTGTGAGATGGCTCAGTGGGTGTTGGTGCTTTTGAAAGTCTTCAGACCTGGGTTTGATCCCCATCACCCACAATGTTGAGAAAACTCCTTCAAAGTTGTCTTTTGCCTGCCACACTTGTGCCCTATTATCCCTCCCAAAAGAGTGAAATAATAATAATAATAATGATAAAAATGTTATTAAAATGGTTTAAGTATGTTAGGTATTTTATTGTAGTCCCTTCTGATGTAGAAGTAACCCATTCTTTCCAGCAATTTTGTTTGTTTGTTTTTGATTTTGTTTTTTTTTTTGGTTTTTTTGAGACAGGGTTTCTCCGTGTAGTCCTGGCTGTCCTGGAACTCACTTTGTAGACCAGGCTGGCCTCGAACTCAGAAATCCACCTGCCTCTGCCTCCCAAGTGCTGGGATTAAAGGCGTGCGCCACCACGCCCGGCTCCAGCAATTTTTTAAAAAGACTTATTTACTGTTATATGTAAGTACACTGTAGCTATCTTCAGACACCCCAGAAGAGGGCGTCAGATCTCATTATGGATGGTTGTGAGCCACCATGTGGTTGCTGGGATTTGAACTCAAGACCTTCAGAAGAGCAGTGAGTGCTCTTAACTGCTGAGCCATCTCACCAGCCCTCTTCCCAGCAATTTATAGTCTTTGTTGTTGTTTTGTTTGTTTTTCGAGACAGGGTTTCTCTGTGTAGTCCTGGCCGCCCTGGAACTCACTCTGTAGACCAGACTGGCCTCGAACTCAGAAATCCGCCTGCCTCTGCCTCCCAAGTGCTGGCATTAAAGGTGTGTGACACTGCTGCCCCGCAACAATTTATAGTCCTATGAGTTTAACCACGATCTGACTTCTTAGGTGGCTGGAGACACTGCTAGAGAATATGCAGGGGGCGTGGCTACTAATGAAGGCTTTTGGGAGTGAATGAAGGCTCTTGTATAACACTGGCTTGCCCATGGTGCTTATCTCTCTGGTGCTGGAATATGTACCTGCTGATTGTGGGAGAGACTCTTGTGAGTTTGTGTGTCTTTCCTGAGAACAGTGTTGTGGGAGACCTAACTCCTCTGATCTCGTGCGGCACCTACCAACGGAGCACTCAGCGCCAGCAGGTGCCTGCAGAGTGCTGGGACAAAGCAACCTAAGTTACGGTACTCTGTGCTTGCTGGTTCACCCTACAGTATCGCTGTCAAAATTGGGGCTGCTTGTCTCATTTGTAAGCCTCTGTCTCTTATCTGTGAGTCCTGTCAATAGAGTGACCCTGCGGTTACAAAGGTTGGAATGTTCCAGTGTGTCTAGTAGCAGCGCTGGGCTTCCAGTAGTGAGGGAACAAGTGATGGCCGCTGCTGTAATGTGATGTGTGTGTGGGGACATGGTGGTGAGCATTGAGCACTGCGGTAAGAGGGAAGGCGCCCTGCGAGGGCGTGAGGACAGGTCTCCAGCGACAGGGCCTGCCCTCGGTGACGCAGCTGTGGCTGGAGGCCAACAGATAGGCACTGAGGTCTGGAATCTCCGGGCAGGACTATGTGCATCTGGAGTTTTTCCTGGTTGTGTAGGTCACTTTTTTTCCCCCCTTGGAAAAAAAATTGTTTTTTTTTTGTTTGTTTTTTTGTTTGTTTTACCTTTTTACATGTATGGGTGTTTTGCCTGTGTATATGTCTGGGTACTATGGGCATATAGTGCCCATGAAGCCTAAAGAGGGCACTGGATCCTCCAGACTGGCGTTAGATCACTGTGTGCTGTCATGTAAAGCTGGGAATTGAACCCAGGTCTTCTGGAAGAATGGCCAGCCTAAACCTTCCTTATGTATACTCATCTTCGGATGTATCTTGGTCTCCTCCTCCTCCTCCTCCTCCTCCTCCTCCTCCTCCTCCTCCTCCCTCCTCTTCCTCCTCTTCCTCCTCTTCCTCCTCCTTCACCCCTTTCCTCCCACTCATTTAAATATTGTCACTGTGTGAGTGTGCACCCATATGTATATAGGTGTTTTTCTCTAGCCCTTTTTACCTAAAACACTTATTTCCTGTTATGGTACTGTATGGTGTGTGTGTGTGTGTGTGTGTGTGTGTGTGTGTGTGAGAGTACGGATGTTCTACAGCCCAAGTGGAGGTCAGAAAACAACTGTGTGGAGTCAGCTCTCACCTTCCACACATGGACACCAGGGGGAGAACCCAGGACGTCAGGTTTACACTGCGAAGTGCTTTTAGTGGATGAGCCCTTTCATTTGTCTTCCCCCCCCCCCCCCGCCCAAGACAGTGTTTCACAGCCCCCAAGACACGCCCCACCCCAAAGACAGTGTTTCTCTCGGGTAGTCCTGGCTGTCCTGGAGCTCACTCTGTGGACCAGTCTGACCTTGAACTCATAGAGACCCACTTGCCTCTGCCTCCCCAGGGCTGGGATTAAAGGTATGCACCTGTTTCTCAGTCAATCACCTTCTGAGACAGGGTTTGACCCTGAACCCAGCACACACTGACTGGCTGGTCAGAGAGCTCTGGGACCCTCCCGTTTCTCCTCAAACAGGAAGTCCCTACCCTTTTAAACTTCAGGTTTCTAGTTTTCCTCCCCCAACCCTGTTTTCTCTATAGGATTTTGTCTGTTGTAGATATCTTACTTAGAGAATTATGCTTTTTAAATGCCTTGCGTTAAAATTGTAACTTTATTATGTTTTGAAGAATGACGGCACGGAAGAGAGAGGAACAATGAAAACAAAAGAAAAGGATTCTTCAGGGAAGAAAGAGAAACAGAAGCTAGAACGCGTGGGACAGATTTTCTCAGAATGCAAACAAAAATACTGCTAAAGATGATGAAAACAAACAAACAAACAAAAATAAGGGAGTGGCATGCAGGCAGGAGTCAGCTGGGAGGAGCGGCGGTTCCGCCCCTGGGGCTGCAGCACCGAGCACTGTTTGGAGTACTCGCCAGGTTGGAGGTCTTGCTTGCCTTCAGGTTTTCAGTCAGCATGCAAAGCAGTGGCTTTCCTTATGGCCTTTGCTGTATAGACACCACTCCCGTCTGTCCTTGTCCCCTGTTCTTTCCTACCCCCTCCCCATTCTGTTTGTCTTCTCCGTTTTCTCAAGTGGCCTCTCTTTTCTGCTTTCATCTCCTGTGCACACATTTAATACATTTAGATTCCACACATGAGGAAATGTAGTATCTGTTCAAGTCTGGCTTATTTTTCTTAGCCTGATCTTCGGTTCGAGCCTTCTTTTTGTGTGGCTGAGTCGCATTTCACTGTGCATATATACCACATTTTAAAACTCTCCTGTTGTCGCTGGACTCCTGGGCCTCTCCACAGTCAGTGTGTCTGTGAGGCGCGCAGCAGTAGGGCGGAAGCCCCGCCCTGTGGCCTCTTCATTAGACTTAGCGCTAGGGCTTTTGGTTTGCTGCTGCTTTAAATGCCTCCAAAGATCTGTTCACTGCTGGCACAGAACATGCTTTTTACGAGTTCGGCCCTTAGATAGGCTCACAACCAAAACGTCAACATGCATTTTACTTGCTATTTTCATAACTAGACTTCCTGTGCAACCCTTATTACTCTTTTTATGTTTTGGAAGTGGGGTCTCACCATGTATCCCACAGTGGTCTCAGTCCTTGGGCCTCTCTCTGCTTTCCAAATGCTTGGATTAAAGGCCTGTGCTACCATGGCTGGTTTTTTTCTTTTTTTTTCCATTTCCAACTGGGCAGTTCAGTGGCTTTAAATATAATGTAACATTGTGCAGCCACACAATGTCGATTTTTTTTGTTTGTTTTTGTTTGTTACAGTCTGATAGCCTAGGCTGGCCTTGACTGCTGTGGCCAAGGGTGACCTTGAACTTCTGATTCCCCTGCTTCTACCTCCCAGCTTCCAGGACTGTGCACCACCATAGTCCACTTCTTGTTTTGCTGTACGGTCTTGTGGATCTCAAAGCCATAATCCCCCTTCCTTCACTGCCCCCCCCCAATGCTGTTATTCTAAGCACCCATTACCACAATGCTTGTTTTAAGCAACAAGTTTGTGATAATGTCCGGGACTCAGCGGTCAGCAAAGGATGTGGAGTGAGTTCTTGTGACTCTCAGTCCATGTTGATAAGTTGTACCATATTGTTCGAAGTGGAAGGGTGCCAGGGGTGTTGTAAGTGCTGGGGACAGCAGGAGAAGGCCACCCCAGGACGTCCCTGAGCGTCTGTGCACATCCGTGGAGGCGTAGATGAATCCAGTCCCAAGAGTTGAAGGTGTGAGAATCCTGAGGTAGAGGCTGCTGGGTTCTGGGAGCCAGGACACTGGCCTCCGAGACACTAAAGTTATGTCTTGTGGCTGGATGGGGGAGGAAAGGAAACTGAGGAAGACTCCCCTCCCCGCCTTCAGCTCCTCCTCCTCAGTTGTGGCGGCAAGTGAATGGTCCTTCCTAGTTCCATGAGCCGTGCTGATTGCGCCCGTGGGAATCTGGGAGGCCAAGGCGGCCTTCTTGGCTTCTCCAGCTCATTTGGTTACTCAGTGTGTTTGCCTCCCGCCCCTAGGGCTGGCTCACTGAGACTACAGGAAGATGGCGTGGGGAAGCGTGTCAGCCCTATTAATATCTTACCTTATGCTGTATCCTGAAAAGACAGGGACCTAGTGTTGGAGTGAAGTTGGACTCAGGACTGTAGCACAAGATTCCAGAATACATTGCTGTGCGGAACCTGGGTCAGTATACAATTGTCCTCTAGATCACCCCTGACCTAATGGCTCACTCCTGATAGTGGGATATGGGCTGGGTGGTTACCCATGTCTCTTTGCTTCAGAATCTCTAACTGAGGCTTCAGGACCAGGACTCCAGGATGCCTCCAGACTAGTGGGACTTTACTATTTTCTTCCCTTCTGTCTTCCTTTGGGAAGCTCCTCAGAAGGCTTTGAGGACTACTTCCCTGATTGCTCCTCCTGACTTAAGAGTTCTTCTCTTCGCTGCATATGTCTGGTGTTCAGTGACTGTCATTACATTTCAGTTTATCATGGGGCCTGGTCTCACATGTTCTTCAATTGTCATAGAGTTATGGGTGGGGCGCATGTCATAGAGTTATGGGTGGGGCGCATGTCTTGCTTTTGAATAAGATTACCAACTTCTGGCCTCAAGTCGGAGATGCCTGGGGCTTGGGACAGGTAGAATCTGCTGCTATGTGGAGCAGGCTTTCTGTGTGCTAGCGAGGGCTTCTGTGTGTAAGTGCCCCATAGGCAGGTGCTCCTCTGCTCCTCATATGTTCGCCCTTTACTTAGCAAACATCTTGTGTTTACTGAACTCCCTGTGTGAGCGGTAAAGCATTCAGAGATGGCTGGTGGTCTCTCTGTCATGGTTGTCTCGATCATTTAGTTGTCCAGGAGCTTTCCCTGTCTCCGTGCACTTCCTTTGAGTTTGGTTTCAAACCTAACTCATTAGGCTAACGGAGATGCCTATTAACATATCAAAGCAGACACTGTCGGCCAGGTTCTCCCAGCTTCCCTCAGTCCCTACCTGTTTGAGGTTCTCCTGGCTGTCGTACCCCACCCCCTACCCCGAATTCTCCAGCTCAAGTACTGGCCTGGGCTCCCCACCTCCCAGCTCCCCTAGCCCCTGAATAAATCACCAATTTTGGCTGCACCTGTCTCTTGACCCGGTGGCCCCCTTGTTCTGCGGCTCCTCTCTTGCTCTCTGACCCCTCTTTTCACATGGCCCAGCTCAGTCTGGCCGTGTTCACTCTGGACTCTCCCAGATGTCTCCATCTCTACCTGTTTTCTCCCTTATATCTATAATAAAAATGTCAGCCCCTTAGGAGCAGTCATGTTCTCCTTTTATTTCTTTTTTTCATTCAGTTCACAGAGGTGCCTCCAATCCCAAGCTTCTCTCTAATCCATTGCCTCTGTTAGGTCTTAGGTTTCCAGACAATTAGCCCTGCCCTTAGGAGCTGAGGTATTGCTTCTCCTCACCAGAAGGGGGCATGTGAGATCACATGACTTGATCAAGCTGGGAGCGCCTAATTGGAATCTCGATTTCGATCAAAGGCTAAAACCCCAGAAGACTAAAGACTCTCCATCTTACCAGAGGGGGTGACTTTAAATAAAAAAGTTGCTAGTGGTTAAGGTCGGGGTCTTAATGTATAAGCAGAAATCACAGTGAACAGTGACTGCCTTCCTTGTTAAAGTAGTAGAGGCAGTGACAACAGGGTAGAGAGATGAACAAGGAAATTCAAAGTGATCTTTTGTGGGCCACGGTCTCCAACAACTGCTGACATCCTAAACACAGGAACGGTGAGCTGACAAAACTGGGGGGGCCAACCACTCAGCCCAACTTGTCTCCAACAGTATGCCACAAACATTTCTAAATGGCTCTCTGATCTCTCCGTAGCTGCTGTTCTTTAGTCCAAAGGTAGAGACAGTGTGCAGACTGATAGGTAGAGATGGGAAAGATGGGTAATATAGTTGGTCTAGAAGGGCAGAGAGATGCTCTCTGTTTTCACCTAATTTTTGAGTTAGTTGCTTAGTGTGATAGGTTTCCTCTTTCAAACTTGTCTTACAAATATATTCAATGTTTTGTTTTCAACAGAACAAAACCAAAATCGTTCAGTCTTTCTTTGCCACTGACTACCCCATTTTTTCTTCTCCAAATCTTTTTGGAAAGCTTAAATTCAAGTGCATTAGTAAACTGACCTGGGTTTGTAGCTCTTAGGAGGTTAAGACTCATCTGTGGCAATCCCAGCCTAGTCCTTAACAGTCACACGACCACAGTATGCTTTTGTTGTATGAAAGCCTTGATAAGAACCGAAAGAAATCCGTTGTCTGTGGTCGGTTAGTTTAGATGGCTTTGTTTCCTTGAACCTGGGGGCAGGAGGATGGACAGTGGCCGTTGACTCTGTCAGCATTGTCTGCTAAGAGCGGTGAATATGAATGTCTGCACTGGGAAGGAAGGCCGTCTGTGTGAGGGTAGTGTAAGTCACCCAAGTGTGAGCATACCTAGTCCATCCTGTAGGAAGCGGATGTCTTCTTCATTCTCTGTGTTGCAATAATCAGCCCCAGCATTTTGTCTGGGATGATAACGTGTATGATGGTGACGTCTCCGCTCCTCCGGTTCCCACAGAGTACTCCACACGTTTCTATGTCACTGGTAGTATTAGCATCATTGAACTGGGGAAACTCGGTGTCGATCAAGGTACCATACATAGAGTGTGATCCACCTCTGCCGCTCAGCACTGAGGTCTGAAAGGCCTGTCCGGCACTGCTGACTTAGCTAGCCTTCTGGCTGTGTTACAGTCTGAAGCCTGCAGATAGCATACGGGTTGTGAATGCTTACCAGAGGCTTTTCTAAAACAGGCCCGGCAGCCTCTGGGTCTGCTCCCACCTTGCTAAACTCTTGCACGATTTTTAGTCACTCTTTTTCCAGCTCCTGGTTCTGGATCATCTCCTCAAAGGCATGGAACTGTTTCTGTTCTACCTGGTGTGGCTTTTGCTGGCTTTCCCCGGTGCCTGCAGGATGGCCATGCGCTGCCCATGTGTTGGGAGCATTCCGGATCGCCCACCTTCTCTCTATAGTTTCCATCTTCTTTGATGTGTTTCTCTAAACCTGCCTTGGGCTCCTCTGCCTAGGAAAAGCAATCGGGTAATTTCTTGACTGTCAGGAATGACGGCTGTGGTTGATCTTGATATCCAGGGACTTGGTGCGTGAAGGACTTGATGTACTTGCTGTAGAGGATAAAGGCATGTTCAGGGTTGCTTGCTTGAGTAAACGGAGGCCGTGTAGATGACTCCCAGAGCGGGTGTTCTGACAGGGTGGAGGATTGAATCTCACGGCAGCAGCAAGCTGGGGGAGGAGCTTCACCCTGGCTTTGGGTGGAAGGGTGATATTTCCATGGCCAAGCAGCAGGACACAAAAAGCCTCTGATTCAGATTTCTGCCTTCAAAATACAGCCACATTGGAAGACTGTTGTTCTGAGCTCCATCTTGTTTGAAGACGGGTATCTCCCGGCACAGAGAAGAGGTAATAATGTCAGTCACGGCTACAAGGGAATAAGAGTGCAGTAATCTGGTCTGACTGGATTGGTGGGGCTGAGTGCCATGTGTGCCCAACATGGAGACTAGTCACTGGTCACCTACGATTATCCGATGTGTTTATGGACGATTCCATGGACGCTCCAAAGTTTTAATGGGCACTGCTAGGCTTGGAGGGAGAATGGTGTCTGTCATAAAGCAGGCAGTAGCGGATAGGCAGGCCGACATCTAGCCAGAAGATGGGATGGGTGGAGAAGATGGCAGGAGAGCGACAGCAGCCCTGACTGGCTGAGTCTAGGCCGGCATGGCAGGCATGGCCACGCTGCTTTCTTCTGGATCCTAGCTTAGAGAGATCATCTCAGTGTTCTTTATAAGTGTTCATTACCTAAGAATTTGCAGGTGATATTTTCATATGGGTCCCCAAATAGGGGAAAGATCATAAGGAGCAGTACAGCCATGGGAACCCAGTGCCAAGAGTAGGCTGAGGCGCTGAGGCAGGAGGTCCTTCGGGGAACTGTGATGCCCTAAGGAGAGTAGGAGAGGAGGTACTTGAACTGAGTCTTGGAAGATGATAGGTGCTTCCCAGTGCACACGGCTAGGGAGGGCATCCCAGGCAGGCCAGAGCACAGCACTGCATATGCTTGGCTACTTCAAGACCGAGAAAGCTCGTCACCCTCCCCTCTCCTTTGAAGTATCAAAGACTTTTACCCTTTGAAGTCTGAAACTTGGAAAGGATTCTATAGGCTTCCTTCCACTTTCTGATTGGATCTTGAGGCCCATTCCACAGAAGGGAATGCACATTTAATACTACAAACCTGGTCAGAAACTCCCGGCTGAGGACACCATAGACATGAGAGGGGGAAGTCACTTCTGATATTTGTATAAACTGTGGTCACCAGATGCTTTCCACGTGTTGTGGCCACGCCCATGGCGCCATGCAGCCGCTTGCTCTGCTCTGAGCACCTTCTCCTTGCTCTGAGCAGCACTTAATGAAGAGGCTCTCGCGAAACTGGTCAAGAGTCAGAAATGAGTTGGCGTGCTTGGTCCTGAGTGGGACATCCCTATTACCCCTTCCGAGGCTCATGAGAGGGGGCGGAAAGAATGTCTGAGACAGAGGGAGCGTTAGAGTGACGTGGGACACTGTGGTCTTCGGGCATTACATGGCTGTTGCCCCTTCTGACTTCCGGCAGCTCTGACCACCTACACAAAACCAGTGTAAGATTTGGCTCACCAACCTTCTATCACACAGCAGGGAGCATCTCAGGAGGCCCTGCCCCTTCTCAAGGACTTGTAGGCAGTTAAAGGTTGCTAGGAGAGGGGGTCTCAAAGGCACAATCTTTCCCCGACGATCTGTGAGCAATTAGTGGGATGTGGGAAGAGTCAGACATAGCTCTGTTTAGTGGTGTAGCTTCTGGTAAGTTGCCCTGCTCCTTCAGTTGATTCACCAAGGGCAAAAGTGGGAGAGGATCAGCAGTGGGAGGGGCCAGGAGGGGGATGAATGGGGTTAGAGTGTTATCATATGCATGAATGGAGAAAGGGGCCAAGAGGGGGCCATGGGGATGAATGGGTTCAAAGTGTATCATATGCATGAATGAAATAGCAAAATGAAACCCACTGCTCTGTTATTAGCATAATAATCTATTAATAAAATGAAATTAAACAACCAAGCAAACAATTTGGAGTATTAAGAGTACCTGTAGGGCTTAGTCCTTTCAAATTTGGAGAAATCTGTTAAAATAGCCTAAGTTACTAGGGATGTAGCTCAGTGAGAGAATGTTTATCCAGCATGTGCAAACCTGAGGACAGTCTCAGAACGTAAATAATTGCTTTAAGTGGCAGATCTGGTTACATGTTAACATCTAGACAGTGAAATGTCCAGCAAAGTCCTTGGAAGAGCATGAACATTGTCTGATACACCATCTGGATATGTTACTTTTTTGATGTCTCTCCTTATTTGCACTTACATATGTATATATGTATGCACTTACACAGGGATAAATAAATGCATGTGTAATATATATATATATTCCGGCTCTCTGACTATTTATGTACGCATATATCCACATGCATTAAGGTGTATAAAATTATATACACATCTTATAATTTTCTCTTATGATTTATTTTTACTTAAAAAAATTGAGTATTTTGCCTGCAAGTCTCTGTATCACATATGTGCAGTGCCTGCAGGAACCAGAAGAGGGCGATGGAGACTCTTGGACAGAAGTTATGAATGGTTGTGAGTCTGAGAATTCACTTCAGTCCTCTACAAGAGCAGATAGTGCTGTTAAACATCACGCCATCGTCTCTGTAGACTTGTATGTGTTCTTTACTAACACATAATTAGGAGGTTAATTTAAAATAAGCAAGTTAACTAACCAACTCGGTATTTTCCAAAGTAAAAAAGAAGTATATCACAAGTCTGAAACCCAAAGAAAAAATGATAGCACAGCCAACTCTGGTAGATACCACTCCAGACTTGGAACGAAGTGCTGGGCCTGGGCCTCTTTGAATAAAGATTCTGTTGAGTCCCAAACTGTGACACCGTGAACAGAGTTGCAGCAGCAGCAGCAGACCCAGCAGCAGGCTTTCTGCTTTCCTTACGTGCTGCTGCCTGGCTTATCTGGCCTCTCCACCTGTAGTATTGGCATTTGAATGCCTGATCCCTAGCTGGTGGCACTGCTTGGATAGGTTTAGGAGGTGTGGCCTTGTTGGGGGAAGTGTGTCCCTGGGGACAGGCTTTAAGAGCGTAAGACTGGATGCTACTTCCAGTGTACTTTCTATTCTGTGCTTGCGATTCAAAATGTGAGCCTTCGGCTCCCTGCCCTTGTCGCCACACCCTCGCTCAGCTATCATAGACTCATCCCTGGGGACTCTCAGCCCCTCCCTCCGTGAGTCTGAGTTGCTTGCCCAGGGTGCTTATCACAGCAGTAGGCGGTAACTAGGACACTTCGGTAATGAGCTTGTAAATTTTGTTCCCGTTTTGGTGTCGATGGTATTCTCTTATTTTTGTGATAATGCTTTATTCGAAGCAGGGAGGGGCATTTAAAAAGTTCAGATACAGCCAGGCGTTGGTGGCGCAAGCCTTTAATCCCAGCACTTGGGAGGCAGAGGCTGGCGGATTTCTGAGTTCGAGGCCAGCCTGGTCTACAGAGTGAGTACCAGGACAGCCTGGACTATACAGAGAAACCCTGTCTCGAAAAAACCACCAAAAAAAAAAAAAAAAAAAAAGTTCAGATAGAATTGTAAAAGCGAGTTCCTGTGGTCTTAATTATGGAGCACTGATACCATTCCTTCTAGGCTCCGCCCCGCAGTTAACCTGGCAACCACCAGGTTGGCCTGCCTTCCTATCAAAGGGGCTGTTTGGCCCCTCCCCTCGTTCTTGCTTTCTAACTTCTTACTCTCTTGCTTTCTCTGCCTCTCAGTCTCTTTCCCCTAACCCCTCTCTCCACATGTTCCTGGCCAGCCTCTTCCTCTCTCTCTCTCTCTCTCTCTCTCTCTCTCTCTCTCTCTCTCCTCTCTCGCTTTCTCTCTCACTCTCCTCCTCCTCCTTTTCCTCCTCCTTTCCTCTCCTCCCTTATCAACTCCCCTTCTCTGTCCCTAGATACATTCTATTCTGTGCTATACCCATCGAATGGCTGGTACCCCAGGGCAAGGGCTACCTCAGCATGGGCCCACTGATGCACCCCTCCCACCTCACCATACCAAACCTGCTATACCAACCATATTCTGGCTCTCTTTTTATAAAACACAATTGTGGTTTTATATTAAAAGCTTTTAAATTTGTTTTTATTTTATGTATATGAGTGTTTTGCATGTATGTATATAAATTTTCCAATTTGTGTACAGTGACTGAAGAAGTCAGAGACGGTATTGAATCTCCTTTTTTTTTGTTTGTTTGTTTTTTTGTTTTTTTCGAGACAGGGTTTCTCTGTGTAGTTCGGGCTGTCCTGGAACTCACTTTGTAGACCAGGCTGGCCTCAAACTCAGAAATAAGCCTGCCTCTTCCAAATGCTGGGATTAAAGGCGTGAACCACCACGCCTGGCTTCCCAAAACTCAGGTCCTCTGGAAGGGCAGAGCAGCAAGTGGGCTCTTAACCACTGAGCCATCTCTCTAGCTCATGTTACCAAAAGTGTCTTGAATTTCTGCTATTGTCTTTCCTCAGAGACAGTTCAGTACTAACTGGTCTGTTGCCTCCAAATGGTACTAAGGTTTTGGGGTCCTTTTGTGGTTACCGGTCAATACTGGTAAAATCAGGGTCCACTTTTGGAGTTCTTTTTTTGGATTTGGTTTTTTCAAGACAGGGTTTCTCTGTATAGCCCTGGCTGTCCTGGAACTCACTCTGTAGACCAGGCTGGCCTCAAACTCAGAAATCCGCCTGCCTCTGCCTCCCAAGTGCTGGGATTACAGGCATGTACCACCACTGCCCGGCCACTTTTGGAGTTCTTAGTCTCATTAATAAAAATTTAAGAGTGGACTCAAATGGAAACTGGAGGACAATTTTATTACAGTTTAAAAGAAACCCATCCCATGGCAGCAGGGCAGGTGAGCCTTAACCTCAGCTGCTGGTGGGGGAGGAACGTGGAGGGGAGAGGAGAACATCCAGGCTACGTAAACCAGCGTGGAGGTCAGGCGCCCGGTGGAGAAGCTCTCACATGGTGGGAGGGGAGCTTGAAGAAAGGAATAAGAAGCCCACACTGCTAGGGGAAAGCCCAGAGGGTTAAAAAAAAATGCTTAAAAAAGAGGAGAAAAGGAAAAGCTATGCTTTCTGAATAATTCAGAAAAGAGGGCAGACTTAGGACTCTGATGGCTGCTGCTTGTTCATAAGCTTGTGATGCCTGCGTGAGTATATTTGCGTGGGCTCACATGCCAGGGCACACATGGAGGTCAGAGGGTAATCCGCAGGAAACAGTTCTCTTCTTCCATCTCGTGGGTTTCTTGGGATTGAACTCAAGTTAGCAGGCTAGGAAGTGAGTTCCTTTACCTGCGGAGCTAACTTGTTTTGAGACAGGGTCCCATGTAGCCCAGGATGCACTGGACTACCTTACCTTGCTGTGTAGCCAAGGATGTCTACATTTCTGATTCTCCTGCCTCCACCTTCCAAGTGCTGGAAGTCGAAGATGAACTAACACACCTAGATTGTGTGGTGCTGGAGATGGACTGCAGGGCCTTGTGCATGCTAGGCCTGCATTCTACCAGCTAACCTCACCTTCAGCCTCTCTATGCTTTAAAAACATAATGTAGCATCAGTATCCTTTCATAAGTATTATTTTACAAGTTATTATTGGCTACACAGTGTCTTCTATATCTGAACTATAAGCATTTATGTATTGTTAAATTATTTTGAATTTTTATATACAAATTTCACAATAAGCATGTAAATGCTATGTACATTTCTGATTAAAATAAATATTTTTAGAAGTAATTTTTCCAAGTATTTAATTTTTTTATTATTTTAAAATTTTAGTATATGTTTTTCTTTTTCTTTCTTTTTTAAAAATTATTTTATGTATGTAAGTACACTGTCACTCTCTGCAGACACATCAGAAGAGGGCATCTGATCCCATTACAGATGGTTGTGAGCCACTATGTGGTTGCTGGGAATTGAACTCAGGACCTCTGAAAGAGCAGCCAATGTTCTTAACAGCTGAGCCATCTGTCTAGCCCCATGAGTGTTTTTCTTGCGTATGTGTACCACAGTGCACTTCCTGAAGAGGCCTGAAGGAAGGCACCAGAACTCCTGGAACTGAAGTTGCTGATGGTGATTTTGAATGAGAATGGCCCCCATTCGCTCATATGTTTGAATGCTTGGGCCTCAGTTAGTGGAACTGTTTGGGAAGGATTGGAGGCGTGGCCTTGTTGGAGGAGGTGTGTTCCTGGGCAGGTGGATGGGCTTTGAGGTTTCAAAAGTCCATGCCAAGCCGGGCGGGGTGGCGCACGCCTATAATCCCAGCACTTGGGAGGCAGAGGCAGGCGGATTTCTGAGTTCGAGGCCAGCCTGGTCTACAGAGTAAGTTCCAGGACAGTCAGGACTACACAGAGAAACCCTGTCTCGAAAAAAAAAAAAAAAAAGTCCATGCCAGGCCCAGTCTTTCTCATTGCTCACAGCCTGTGGACCACGTGTAAGCTCTGAGCTACTGCTCCAGGGCCATCTTTGCCTGCCTACTACCATGCTCTCTGCCACGATGATCATGAACTACACCCTGAAACTGAGTAGAAGCCCATTTAAAATGCTTTCTTCTATAAGTTGCATTGGTCATAGTATCTCCTCACAGCAATAGAACAGTAAGTTGACAACTGCCACTTGGATTCTGGTAACTCGGGTCCTGTCCCAGAGTAAGTGCCATCTCTAACCCACCAAGTAGTTTTTTTATAAATACCATGTGGCAATTGGAAGAGGAACTTGTACCGAGTTATGATGAATTATGGATCCTGTGTTGAGCCAGCAGGTACTGGGCCAGGTCCAGGTTGTGCTGCCTCACACATTGTTGCTAGGCTGTGGTTAGCAATCCTCAAGCATTCCTGGATCTCCTCTATGCCCATCTGGTGTGACTGAGGACAATAACAGGGCGGAGGAGTTGGGCTTAGAGCCTAGGTGAGTCTGTCCATTATGGAGAATGGGTAATGTCCTGAGGGAAAGCTTGTCAGAGGCATGAGCCCAGCTCAGGACCCCGGTGCATCAGACACCTGGAAGTGGCAATCCTCCCTGGGTGAGGCTTGGGGATGGCAAAGCCTTGCTCTGGTCCAAATAGGAGAGTTTACAAATTTCTGGGGTGTAATGCAGCACACCCCACCAGCACAGCCCACCCAGCCCCAGCTTTTCTGTATGTGTGCCTGCCATTTTTTTTTAAATTCCTGAGTTGCTCCAGTTGGGTTTCCAGAACCAAGCCACACTGGATGCAGCTGACCATGAGAGATGGGCTGAGGCACATGAAGGCTGAGAAGGAAGGGGGCTGAGTAGTCTCAAGTAGGAAGCTCTGTTCCGGGGACTAGAGCTGGGTGGTGAGGGAGAAAAGGAGTCAAAGATGGCTGGAGATGTAAAGCTAGTTCTGGTTCTAACTAGGCCCATGCTCCCGGAAATAAGACCCTGACTTAAAATATATTTACATTTTTTTTTGACCATATAGCTAAGTTCTTCTCTGACTAGATCATAACCAAAGGAACCTGTTCACTTTAACCTGCGCTCTGCCACACAGCTGATCACCTGTGCTCAGGTACCATGAGTCAGTCTCCTCACATCTTCCCAGGCGGACCTTCCCATTCCTGGCTCTCCCAGAATTCTTTCCGCCTCCCGGATGTCCTGCCTTAAGCCACAGGCCATAGGCTTTTTAATTGACAGGTGATGCATCCATACAATACACAAGATAGTCTCTCACATAGAGATTTGAGTGTTACTTGGAGATATGGATGCAGTTTGAGTGGAGGAGGGAAGATCAATTCAATGCAGGATGTAAATCCGAGTACTGTCGAGCACAGACATTAAGGTAGAAATAAGCTTGACATCTCATGCCCCAGAAGTACAGACAGACAGACAGACACCTTACCCTAAAACTTGTGGACATTGATTCTGGACCCTATATTTTTTCTGCCTTTTATGCAACCTCACCTTATTCATCCTTAAAAAAACAAGTCTGGGATATGTGCAATGTGGGGGCAGGTGTGCCATGGCTCATATGTGGAGATCTGAAGACAGCTCTTGGGGGAATGTTTTCCCTCTCTTTCTGTGGGATCCAGGGATTGGACTCATCACTAGGTTCGTACCATCGGGTCAGCAGTCTGTCCTGCTCATCTTAGTGGCAGGATGTCTGACGTTTCAGGTGCAGCACAGTTTCCATCCCTCAGACCAGCAGCGATTGAGCAGCGAGTGCTTAGATTAAACAGGTGCTCAGAGACCTCACTGGAAACAAGCTACATACCAGGATTAGCATGGCTCAAGACCTATGCATAAATTAACTACGAAAGTCGTGGGTGGGATTCAGAAATCCACAAGAGTGCAGTATGCTGGAGCTAGTCAAATCAGAGCTTGTCACTTATAAGCACGAGGACTTTGGGTGGGTCTGGAGCAGACTTGGCACCTGGAGAAGGAGCGTTGCATATGGGAACAGAGCAGAATGACAGTGACTTTGGGGCTGTTTGTCCCATCAAGGATCAGCTGACAGTGGGGACCAGGAGAATCCTGTGTGTACTCTGAACTCAGTATCTTCCCTTTCTGCAGTGAACTATCAGAGCTCCTCATGGGAAAGTCAGAGGACCAGGGAATCCTGTTAGTGGAATTCATACCCCCTGACTTCCCAAGATCTGGAGAGTAAAGAGGGTACAGGAAAGATCTGGGGAGACTCAGCACATTGCATGTTTCATTACAAAATATGATGTAGCCATGTGAATAACAATACCAAGTCTGGCTTGCACTAAACTCTGCTGGCACTGAAGTCAGCATCTGAATAATACAAAGATAGTCTTTACACTGCACAAGGCTGGGTGGTGGTGGTGCACGCCTGTACTCCCAGCACTCTGGGAGGCAGAGGCAGGCAGATTTCTGAGTTCAAGGCCAGCCTGGTCTACAGAGTGAGTTCCAGGACAGCCAGGGCTATACAGAGAAACCCTATCTCGAAAAAAACCAAAAAAAAAAAAAAAAAATAAAATAAAAAATAAAATAAAATAAAATAAATAAATAAATAAAAAATACACTGCACAAAAAGATCACCCCAGAGTCCTGCTGCCTTGCCAAGTGTGTTTATCAGCTGTAGCTTTCTGGTGGAGTCTTTAGGGTCTCCTGTATGGAACCATCTGCGAGGAAGGATACTCTGCCTTCTGCCTTCCCTATTTGTATCCTTGTATCTTTCTCACTGGTCTATACTGAGCTAACATGTCAGTCACTCTGGGAAATGGGTGTGGGGAGAGTGGATGCTTCTGTCTTGCTCCCAAGTTCAGTGGAAATGCTTTCAGTTTCCATTTAGCATGGTTTTTGGATGCAAGCTCACTGTATATTGCCCTTATTATGTTGTCCTTAAATTCTCCAGATCTTTTATGAGGGGATGTTGGATTTTGTCAAAAGACCTTTTCTGCTTCAGGTCTGCAGACTTGTGAGGGTTAAAGAATTGGAGTTGACTGTGTGCCTTCTTTCTCTCCCGTCCACCCCTATCTCCTGCCCCCTTTCATTCTAGATTGAAAAAGCATCTCACTGTGTAGCCCTGGCTGACACAAAACTTTCCGTGTGGTCCAGTGTGATCTCAGATTGCTGATTTACTGCCTCAGCTTTCTGAGGAGAATATTAAAATGTTTTACTTTTTTTTTTTTTTTTTTTTTTTTACATTTATTTACTTTCTGTCTCTGAATGTCTGTCTGTAGGTGTGCATGTGCTACACTGAATATTCAGGAGTTTGTTCTCTCCTTTCACCACGTGGGCAGGTCCTAGGGATTAAATTTAGGTTGGCAGGCTTGGTGGTAAGTACTCGTACCCAGTGAGTGCTTGATAGCCCTTTTTGGAGACAGGATTTCATCATCCTAGGCTGGCACTTAGTATGTACCTGAGGATGACCTTGAACTCATAACTCTGCCTCTACCTCCTAAATGTTGAGATTGCAGGCATATGATATGTTACCACATACCCAATTTATGTAGTGCTAGAGATAGGATGCTTTGTTATGCAAAACAAACTCTCTACCAACTGAACTACACTATATAAAATAATGTGATTTTCTACATATGGATTATCTACTTTTATGTGATGAAAGATTGTATAATCTTTGGGAAATAAAGATAGATAAATAAATATGTGTAAATATATAAATAAGTACAAAATATCAATTATAGAGTTTATTTATTTATTTATTTTAGAGTTTATTTTTTGACAAATTTTAATTAATTATTTTATTTGTGGGTCACAGAATAACTCAGATCATGTGTACAGTATGTAATGAACCAATCAGGATAGTTATATTTTACCTCCTTTAACATTACGATTTTTTACCGAAATAATGATGCATATTTTAGGGTGCGATATGATATTAGTACATGCACACAATGGATGCTGATCAGGTCTCAGGACAGAGTCTTTCCATCCCCTTGTCAAGACTCCGGCTAGAGCCTGGGGCTCCTTTTCACACTAGAATGTGTGCTCCTTCTCCTGGGATGGAAGGAGACGCATTTTCTCTGCTCCCGAGGAGTCAGTGCATAGAATGCCCTGACAGTAGGCCTTGCTCTCTCTATACAATTAGTTTCTTTAGAAAACAAAAAAGGCCTATTTAACCCTTTTGTGTGCGCCATCTGCAAGAGCACTAAGCGCTCTTAGCCGCTGAGCAGTCTCTCCTGCCTCCCAGGTTTGTTTCTTAATTATTAAAACCAGTGTGCGGAGTACTCTGACTCTAGGAACGCAGCAGCAGATAAAGTTGGTATCCCTGCTTTTGTGCGGCCTGCACTCTAATGGAAGAGGAGGAATGCATGACCTTCCATAACTGCGTGAAAAGGCTTGGCCAACTCCATGGCAGGCTTCAAATTGATGCCCAGCAGACTAGGCCTAAAAACGGGACAAGACCAGGCAAGTACAGGCAAGTCAGCTACTAGAAAACAACAAACAACAACAACAACCCAGAGTCCATCAGCCACCACCACCCCCCAGCAATGGATCTGCAGTGCCCGCCTACCCCAGGAGTCCCCTAATGTGCTTTAAATCAGGCCTACAAGCTCTCTTGGTTGTCTATCTTGGTAATGAGAGACCCCAACATGCTAGACTTCTACAGAATAAAACACTTTACGTTTACATCCTATTTGAGCGTGGGGCATCATTCTTCCTTGAATCATAGACCCTTATATAGTACATCTTAGAGACACAGCAGAGAAAGGCGAGGGCCTTGGGAGCGTCAGAGGAGGGGTGGGAGAGCTAGTGATCAGAAAATGGTCCTCCTGTGCAGTCTGTGGGAAGCAGTGTCGTTAATTTGCTGCAGTTTTGAACCGGCAAGGAGACAAACATTGGCAACAACCAAGACAAAACGAAACCCTTCTTAACTTCTGTTGGGTTTTTTGTCAGAGCGATGGAAAGGGTAATAGGTGGGAAATGCTGAGAAGGGAGTCACCACCGAGAGCATGGCAGGACGCCGGGAAATGCGGCTCCGCTCTGAGCTCCGAACTGCCAGTCGATGGATCTAGTCTTGGTCGATGGCCGCTGGGGCAAGGGGAGTCGGTTTTCCCACTATGCCTGCGGATGCGTTGCACATGCTGTGGTGGACGGCTCCACACAGAGGTGCATGCAGACAGCACTCACTAGGCTCAGCGGGTTATTAAAAATGAAAAGCAGATGTGAAGGAAGAGAGGGGGATGTGGGAGGGGCCCTGGAGGAGTGCCGCGGGAGAGCTGGATAACGGAAATACTGAAGATACATTGTATACATGCATGATATTGTCAAAAAAAACATAAAAGTTATTATTAAAGAGAAAGCAACCCGGTGAAAACAGCCTGCAGAATGGAAAGAAATGTTTGATAACTACATGTGGCAGGATTAAAGAACTCAAAATCCCCAAAATATCAATGACTAGTCTTTTTTTTTTTTTTTTGAGACAGGGTTTCTCTGTGTAGCCCTGGCTGTTCTAGAACTCACTCTGTAGACCAGGCTGGCCTCGAACTCAGAAATCCGCCTGCCTCTGCCTCCCAAGTGCTGGGATTACAGGCGTGCGCCACCACCGCCCGGCTCGAACACAATTCTTAAAGGACCATTACAGATGGCCAACAAACATAAAGAAATGTGTAACATCACTAGCCATCAGCGAAATGCAAATAAAAACTACATTGAGATTACATTTCACCACAGTCAGAATAACAATCTTTTTTTATAGTATACATTTTAAATTTTAGTTTTAAAAATTATTTTATTTATTTATATTCCAGCCGTTGCCCCCCTCCCCGGTCCCCCCTCCCACAGTTTCACATCTCACATCTCTTCCCCCTTGCCTCCGAGTGGGTGATCTTTAAGAAATAAGTCAGGCATGGTGGTGAGCGCTTTTAACTCCTGCACTAGGGAGGCAGAGGCAGGCAGGTCTCTGAGGCCAGTGTCTGTCTATACACTGAGTTCCAAGCCTGTGAGGGTGGCAAAGTGAGACCCCTTCTCAAAACAAAATAAAACAAAGCACAAATGCTGGTGAGGATGTGGGAAAAAGGGAACCCTTAGGTACTGTTGAAGGAAGAGCCGTCAGCTTTAAGCAGCATCGCTTTAAGTGGCATCAGCAGAGATCCACAATCGGACCCAGCTGGACCACTCCTGGGTGTTTACCTGGACTCGAAGAAAGCACTGATACTTGCACATAGGTGATTATTGTAGCACCTTTTACAAACAGTTAAGTTACAGAAACAACCTAGATATCCACAATTAGAGGATGGAAAATGTGGCAGATGTACACAGTGGAATATTATTCAGCCAAGAAGAATGTGGTGTTTGCTGGTAAATGGATATTGTGGAAGTAAAACATACGAAGTGCATAAGGTCGGACTCAAAGACAAATAGCTCATGTTTTCTCTCATTGATGGAGCCTAGGTTTTATATCAAGTTATGTAAAATATGGGTGCATATATGACATAGAAAGACAGCTGAACCGAAGAAACCAATAAGAGAGGAGAGAAGAGGGCAGTTGAGATCATGTACAGTCTGTATTTGCAGGGAAATGTCCTGTATCCCAGTACTGTGTATAATAAATATCTAGGCATCAACAGCAGCAAAATGTTTTGAAAAGGGGAAGGTAATGAGTTGGAGAGATGGCTCAGCAGTGAAGAGCCTGGGTTTTGTTCCCAGCACCCAGGGGTGACTCACAATCGTAACTCCATTTCTAAGGGGAATCCCACGGCCTCAGCTCTGTGTGCAGTGCGCAAGCGCGATGCACATGCGCATGTGCAGTCAAAATTGTCATGCGCCTAAACGAAAAGTAAATCTTAAGAAAAGTAGCTGAGTGTCTGAACTGCAGTTGCTTGCAGACTTCTCTGGCTATTCAAGCCTTCTCCACTGGTTGGGTACAAGTCGGCTCTATCCACAGTCACGTCCGCCTCTCATCCACTGATTTTGCCTTGAGAGTCAGCTCACCTTAGGGATTTCCATTCTTGTCCTTTACCTCCCCACATTTGTCAGTAGAATGCTTCAACCCAAGGCCAGCTTCTTCCGTCCCAGAGGCTGGGCTTTGGGCTTACCTGTCTGACAGGGTAAGTTCTGGCACAGCCAGGAGGGAGCAGCAGCTACAATCATGGAAGTTAGTCACCATTTTTTGATTCCTCTCCCTTTGCGGGATAGACACTCCTAGGCCTGACATACGCCCTTCCTGTCACTCAAGAGAGTGACCCCATTAACAGTTGTAGGGTCACCTGGTTCGCCCCGCTTAACTCTGAGGAACACTGGATGACTCAAATGTTCTGACCCAGCAAGCATGTCTTCCGGGCAGCGGTGACTCCGAGTGAGGCCTCAAGCATTCCGGGCCCTGACAGAGGTAGTTAGATGATTGCTCAAGCCTCTGGAAGAGCAAGCACTAACCCCGGACGGAACTCCATGAACCCTTGCTAGGAACTGCACCCCCAGCTCCTTTGATGCGGGTCCACGTAGGCAGAAGGCCCTCCTCTCGCTGTCCACCCACTGGGCTGCTGAGTCCCTCTGCGCGTAAACTCTTCTAGGAAATGCGTGCTTTCCTCACCCTGGCATCGACCCCTTCTTCTCTCTGAAGCCCAGCCGGGCGCACCTTGGAATGGTTTGAAGAACTTATCAGAAGCATCTCAGACTGCGTCGGGGGCAGCCTCCAGCTTCAGCTTTGGCAGGGAGAAACCGAGGATTAAAGTTTATTAGTGTTTCTGTGGGTCAGGAATCTGGAGTCTGGGATGGCTTTGGGGTGTGTCGGCGTGGTGTGGCTGAACCCTCTTCCTCAGAACTCCCTCCCCGACACATTTCCAGGCAGAGTGGGTGTCTACGGAACATGCCGTAGGGGCGAGCTGGAGGAGGGGCAATCAGCAGCTCTTTTTCTTCCAAACCCCCACCATTCAGCAAACACAAACCTTGATTAGTTCTCTGTTTCAAGAATCCACGTCCAACTCCCTGGGGCTGTTTTCTCATCTGGAATACTCCCTAACATCTGGGGCTGGAGAGATGGTTCTGTGGCTAACAGCACTCACCGCTTGCTTTCATGGAGGATCAAGTCCCATTCCTACACCCACATCTACGTATGCCTCATAACTACCTGTAATTTGAGCTCCCCACGATCTGTCGTCCTCTCTGACCCCCACGGACACCTGCATGGAGGCGGCACACATACATAAACTCACGCACACACATACACATAAAATAAGGACAACAAAATCTTTGGCAACCATGTGCCTGTCTAGAATAGAGAACGTTTCCCGTCCTCCTCCACATGGCCGGGTAACAAGCTCCGACCAAGCAGGTAGAAGGCAAGATAAAGTCTGTGCAGAAAAACTTTTTTGTTCAAGACAGGGTTTCTCTGCGTAGCCCTGGCTATCCTGGAATTCGCCTCATAGACCAGGCTGGGCTTGAACTTACAGAGATCAGTAGGGGTTAGAGGTGTTGCCACTATGCCTGGCTACGCAGGAAAGTGTTGTTAAAGGGCATGGGTGCACTCATCCTTGTCCCAGACTTCTTGATAACTAGCATGCGAACCGACGGCTGCGGGGGGAAAAACAGGTATCTCAGGCTGCCGAACAGAGGCGGTGAATTAAAGATGACAGAAATAGCCGGGCCTGGTGGCACACGCCTGTAATCCCAGCACTTGGGAGGCAGAGGCAGGCGGATTTCTGAGTTCGAGGCCAGCCTGGTCTACAGAGTGAGTTCCAGGACAGCCAGGACTACACAGAGAAACCCTGTCTCGAAAAACAAAAAAAAAAAAAAAAAAACAAAAACAAAGATGACAGAAATAAAGAGAGAGGAAACCTCAGCGAGCACAGCTGCCCACCAGCCTGCCTGGCTCGCTTCCAGCGATCAGATCACTCCGAGGGAGGGAGGGAGAAAGGGAGGGAGAGAGGAAGGGAGGGAGAGAGGAAGGGAGAGTAGGGGGTGCGGGTGCGGGGCGGGGCTATGTGGATTTCCTGGCACAGGCGCAGTCAGGCTTGTGGATTTACTTCATCTTTCAGGATTGCTGTGAAAAGTAGAGACAAGTGATATCAAGCTCTGAGCGGATCAGTGTGAAAAGACAATGACCATTCTTCAAAACATAATGAAGTATTAAGGCATTGGAGCTTGACCACCACTCCCCAGCCCAGGCACGCACGCACGCACGCACTATTATTTACTTTGGCTCTGGAGACTGTCCACTGTAGCTCAAGATGCCTTCCTCTTGCCTCAGCTTCAGCAAACTCTGGGATTACAGGTATACACACCACACCTGGCTCCCGCTCGATCGTTTTGAGAATGTGGAATCTTACTGTTTATTTTTTTATTTTTATTTTTTTCGAGACAGGGTTCCTGTGTAGCTCTGGTTGTCCTGGAACTCACTCTATAGACCAGGCTGGCCTCGAACTCAGAAATTCGCCTGCCTCTGCCTCCCAAGTGCTGGGATTACAGGCGTGCGCCACCACTGCCCAGCTCCCTTACTGTTTATTTTTAAAGCTGGTGTTTGACTGTGTTTCTCCAGGGGCACACCGGATTTCCCTGGCTTCAGTGTCTGCGGTAGGTAGCTGGGTTGACAAGAATGTGCCCCTTGCCTGGCTTGGTTTTGAGCACCTTGAGAAATGAGAGAGATGGGGGGCGGGGCGGGATTGGCAATGGATAGAACTGACTGCGTTAGTTCCCTGAAGTTGGCAGTGATCCATGCCCCCTCCTCCCCACCAGGACAATTCCTGGCTGGCCTGGAACTCATTAGGTAGAGTAGACTGGCCTGGAACTTACGGAAATGTGCCTGCCTCTGCCTCCCAAGTTCTGGAATTAAAGGTGTATGCCAGCCACCCTGCCTGGCCCAAGATTCTAAATTATGTACATCTTCAGATTAAATCATCCAGAGTTTTAGGTTCTGCATAGTTAAAAATGAGAATATTTATTTACTTTGCAGGGTTTACAAGATTAATTGAAATGGGCCGTATATTGGGAGTATTTGTGGTTAATTCAGGGATGAAGCTATGAACCGTGTGATAGTTATGTGTTGACCAGCTTGACAGAGCAGCAGTGCCCAGATAGTTGGTCTGATTTTTCCCCCTGGTTTCTGGGAAGGTGTTTTTGGATGAGTGTAACATTAAAATTGGCCGATTTTAAGTAAAGCAAATGGAGGGAGGCATTGAATAGGACAAAGGCTGACAGAGCAGTAAAAGCCAGCAGCATTCGTGAACTACAAAATAACTCCTCTGTGTTCTCCAGCCTGATAGCCTCATCTGAAGAAGATAGACTGCATAATCACACACACACACACACACACACACACACACACACACACGTACATATACCACGTGCATCTGGGCACACATGCACCCAGCTGCTTCTGTTTCCCTGGAGAAACCGGACTAATACTTGTGGTCTGATAACTTGGATGTTTATGATCTCAGAAATTCCTGGTGGAGTTCCTAACATCCAAGGTAAAGGGACGGAGCGCTGGAAGCTTTAGGTGGTGATTGCTCTGTGAAGGCACAGCACTCAGGAACGGACATCAGATCTGATTTGACTTTAGACTTGAGACCTGTGAAACTAAATGCCAAGGTCCAGCCTTGGCTTGGAGAGGGGCTCTGAGAGAAGGGGTGGGTGTCTGGCTGTGGCCGAAACAAACGACTCGAAGTCCAGTCGTGGCTCCACGTTGGTGGCCTGTGTGCTGCTGCAGGCAGTGTCCCAGCCGGCTCTCTCTCTCTTCTAAAAAATTCACTAGATAGCTCATCTCCTGCAGATCCTAAGCCCAGTCTTTTATTTTACATATCAATCCAGTCATTTCCGCCAGTTTTCCTTTAGATTATCCTGTGGATCAGCCTCCCAGGATCCCAGCCCCTTAATTCCTGGGAAACAGCAAGCACACATTTTCTTTTCACTTGCAAAAGAGTTCAGACATTTACCTGCCTCTCTTAAACTCAGATCATAAGAAAGCTGGGCCGGACCCCATCCTGAAATTACCATTTCTAACTTACCTGAGCCTAACCTTGTGGTATCCCAGGCTGACCCTGAACTCGGGAATCTGCTTGCCTTTTTTCTTAATTATAATTTTTTTTTGTTTTGTTTTTCAAAACAGGGTTTCTCTGTGTAGTCCTGGCTGTCCTGGAACTCACTCTGTAGACCAGGCTGGCCTCAAACTCTGAAATCCGCCTGCCTCTGCCTCCCAAGTGCTGGGATTACAGGTGTGTGCCACCACGCCCAGCCATTTTTATTTTTATTATATTAAACACAATATATATTTCTATACCAATCATAAAATAATGGACATGTTATTAAATGAACATAAAAAGATAAAGCCTTTTTTTTTTTATTTGTTTTGTTTTTAGTAGAGCTTAAAATCTTGGCTCTTACTGTGGTACAAACCCCGAATAAGAACAATTTTTAGACATTGGAGTTCATTGTAATAAGGCTGTACTTTAATGTCCCTCACATCACCAAAGGAATTTACCTCCATAGTAGCTAAGAGTTGACAGTTCTGCTGTGCCAAGGAATGAATTGTAGGCATGATTATTTGGATACAGATTTCTTGCTATGGTCAAAGCTATTTGACTTGAGTGATTGTCCTCATTCTCAGCCCATAGGGAACAGGTTACATTCATTTAAGAAATGGTGTGTGTAGCCCGGCATGGTGGCGCACGCCTGTAATCCCAGCACTTGGGAGGCAGAGGCAGGCGGATTTCTGAGTTCGAGGCCAGCCTGGTCTACAGAGTGAGTTCCAGGACTACACAGAAAAACCCTGTCTCAAAAAACCAAAAAAAAAAAGAAAAAAAAGAAATGGTGTGTGTATTAAGATGGCCTATCCACTTGGGAGGCAGAGGCAGGCAGATTTCTGAGTTCGAGGCCAGCCTGGTCTACAAAGTGAGTTCCAGGACAGCCCGAACTACACAGAGAAACCCTGTCTCGAAAAAAACAAAAAACAAAAACAAAAACAAAAAGATGGCCTATCCATGAAGACATTCATCAACTGTTTCAATGTACAATGGTTCTGCTTGGGTGGTGAGGATAAGATTCTGGTTCATTGGCTGTGATGATTTTGAAAAGCATTCATCTCAGAAAGAGAGTGACTTATAAGGTCATCTTCTTCAAAATTGATACAATAATTATAAATAGCAAACAAGACATTCATTCTCGCTCTTTGTTGTTCTCTTACAAGCCAACTCCCACATTAATTGTCTATGTTTCTTTTGGCTGTATAAATAATTTTGAACTATGTCGGCTGCTCTGAAAACCATAGCATAGTATAAAAACATCAAATAAACAATCCTACTAAGATAGAGGCTGAGATAAGAGAAGCATGATTTTGAAAGGATAAGGTTGCAGGCTATGAATCCCCCGTGCCTGAGTTTTGGGTGACCCCAAAGGAGCAGAGGTTCAGCCCACTCTGTTGGCCTGGAAGTGTGCGCATGTCACCCGCCTCCAGGGTCTGGCCGTGAACCTCGGGCTGGGAGTGTCCTTGGCGTCTTTTCCCATCTCGCCTCCGTGGGAGCGGAGCGGCGAGGACAAGCGCGGCTGGGGCTGGCAGAATCACTGCAGGGTCTGCGGGGGCTCATGCCTGAGGGCGCTCAGGTCCCCAACACCTACTGCTAGTGGGGGAGGGTGGGCTTTGAATACGTAATCCTGGAAATGTGTAACAGGAATTACGCAAGTGATGGTGTGCGTAACCCTTGCGTGACCCTGTGCGTGGAGGCCACGTAAGCGGAAATGACTTAACTAATTCATCCCGCCTCTGTGGGATGCTGATTGGTTCTCAGAGAGTGCGGCTCGGGTGGTTTGAACTGATTGGCTTAGAAGCTATGGAGTGGCTTGTGGTAGGCGGGTTCTGTTATAAGCCTATAAAAGCTGCTCCAGTTCTGCCTGCGTGGCTCACACTCTTACCCTGCATGGTAAGACTGTGAAGCCCAGAGCTCTGGAATTAAAACCCTCTTGCTATTTGCTGTTTCTCGTGAGTGATTGGGGTGAGGACTTCCGAAGCGTGGGGTGCTGGGGTGCCCCCGTTTTTCTTTTTTCTTCTTTCTTTCTTTCTTTCTTTCTTTCTTTTTTTTTTTTTTTTTTTTTTTTTTTTTTTGGTTTTTTTCGAGACAGGGTTTCTCTGTGTAGCCCTGGCTGTCCTGGAACTCACTCTGTAGACCAGGCTGGCCTTGAACTCAGAAATCTGCCTGCCTCTGCTTCCCAAGGGCTGGGATTACAGGCGTACGCCACCACCGCCCGGCAAGAAGTGCCCCCGTTTTTTTTTCGGGTCTTACAATTTCAAGACCATTGTGTGGTATACAGCAAGACACTGTTAACGTACAGACAAGCAGAAAGTGTATATGGATTGTACAATATTGGACCTATCTCCCCAATTTCCAAATTAGAGAGGCTACTGGGTGACAGCCAACAAATTTCGAATTCCTCATAGTTTTGAATTTCAATTGATTAGGATATGTTGGCTATATTAATTTTCATATTAAGAGATGTTAAGGAAAAGTGATTGTTGCTTCCTGTTATTTTTGTTGTTAGGAGTGGAATTATGTTTGTGTGGGCTTGTTGAAAGATTTCTTTCTTTCCTTTTCTGTGGTGTAGTTTCCCTCCTTGTGTTGGTGTTTTCCATCTATCATCCTTGGCCTTTTTATCTGCCGTCTTTGTATCTTTCTGACAAGCTGGCTCTGTGCCATGAAGCCTCTCATAATTCATATGCATCCTAATTTTTTGCATAGCTGAGAAATCATATATTTTCAAACTCGTGTTTTTAGAGTTCTTTTCTACAGCTTTAAGGGTTGTCCTGAAGGTCCCAGCATTTACCATTTTGCTAAGACATTAGCCACACCTTTGCCTCCTGGACTCAGGTCTCTGATTATCCTGGAGTCATTAACACTAGTAGGGAAGACATTGCTTAAAGTAGCCTTTAAAGTAAGTTAGCTTTGCCGGGGAACAAGCATTATACCCACAGCAGCCTTTGACACTCATGGTGGCCCACGCCTGCTGGCCCTGTCCCAGGGTCAGGAGCCACGTCATTCTGTCCTCACCAAGGCCATGCCGAATTGTTTATAAGCCATCCAGTGTGTGATCATTTCTTTTCTTTTTTTGAGACAGGGTTTCCCTGCGTGGCCCTACCTGCCCTGGACTTCACTCTGTAGATGAGGCAGGATTTGAACTCAGATCTGCCGCCTTCTGCCTCCTGAGTACTGGGACTAAAGGTGTGCAGCACCACCACTCCATAGGATCAAGAATTACTAAGGAAGTCTATACAGGGATTATTTGGGTTTAGTTGAAGTGGAAAGACCCATCCTACGTGTGGTATCATCCTGTGGGTTGTGAAGTCTTGGGAGGAATAGCATAGAGGAAGCAATGACCACTACCGTTCATAGACGCTTCCTGCTGTGTTTACAGTGTGGCCAGCCACCTCAAGCTCCCCACGCCATGGGCTCCCCTCCAAGATGGACTGTGGCCTCAAACTGTGACCTAATATAAACCCTCTCCTCCTTAAGTTGACTTTGCCTGGGAGTCTTACAACAGTAGAAACAAGTACTGCAGAAAACTGGTCCTGAGACATAGATTGTTCCAGTCCGTGTTACATAGTGGAAGAAGCTAGGTTAAGTTTTATGTACTTATTTAGATAGTTTAATACACATACAATGAATTTTAGTTTTATATCTTTAAATAATGATTTTATATTTACATGCTTATGACTTTTGGATTTTTATTCATTTACATAATTAACTCATATAGTAATTTTTTTTCATTTATCCAATGAACTTCATCCTCCATTCCCCCTTCTGATTCCCTTTGTGGTGGTTGGACGAGGTATGGCTCCCATACACTCGAGTATTCAGATACTTGGCCCGGGGGTGGGGTGGGGTGGGGTCGGGGAGTGACACTAGTAGCAAATATGGCCTTGTTGGAGTAAGAGTGTCACTGTGGTGGGCTTTGAGGTCTCCTGTGCTCATGTTCTGCCCAGTGTGGAATCCAGTATCCTGGCTCGTGGGGAGCCTTCCCTAGCATGGAGAGCAGAGTCTGAGGGTCTTCGCAGAGAGGGCAGCCCATAGGGGAGAGCAAGCCAGGCATGATGGTCAGGGGACTCTCGCAGCTGACTTGCTAACAGTCAGGCCATTTCTGCTACTCTGCCTAACCACCAACCAGGTGCTTCTTTATTTATACAACTCTCACAGAACAAAGACAGACTAATGATTATCTAAGTGGTACAGAATATATGTTTGACTCTTCATTACATGTCCAGAGTTACAAG
This sequence comes from Apodemus agrarius, assembly GCA_964023405.1. Taxonomy (NCBI): domain Eukaryota; kingdom Metazoa; phylum Chordata; class Mammalia; order Rodentia; family Muridae; genus Apodemus; species Apodemus agrarius. The sequence goes on from OZ030006.1 coordinate 159,785,013, forward strand.
TTCAGTTACAATTAGAAAGTACAAACAGAAGGGATATTATTATTATTATTATTATATTATTATTTTGGTTTTTCGAGACAGGGTTTCTCTTGTGTAGTCCTGGCTGTTCTGGAACTCACTTTGTAGAACAGGCTGACCTCGAACTCAGAAATCCACCTGCCTCTGCCTCCCAAGTGCTGGGATTACAGGCGTGCACCACCACTGCCCGGCTGGGATATTATTTTTTTAATTATCAGCCAATTATAATTTCAATTTAAGGAACCTAAAGAATGTCTCCTTTGAGGTACACACCTTTAATATATGGCAGTCTACTTTTAGGATGGCAGTGTTTGTAGTTGAAAGCACTCCAGACAAACAGAAACTATCTGAACTGTTTTTTCTTTTTTTAATGAATAGCAAATACTAATACTAACTTCTACTATATGTTTCATCATCTGTGCTATAAAGTAGGAAAAGTTTATTTTAGTCTATCTATCTTATTTACTGAGTTTTATTCCTCCAGGAATGTAACCTCTATGCCCCCCCCATCTTTAAATTACATTTTTAGAGATCTCTAAGCCTGTAATAAAAAGAGATCTTGAATCTGTGGCCTATTCTCCTGACCAGTCAGGGTTTGTCTGTTGTCTCTGTTTACTCTGCATCAGTTACACTGTGTGAGTTAGCTCAGGGGCAGAGACCCCAGGCCGATTCCTGGAGTGATGGCCTTAACCAGCTCTGTGCTTATCTGTGCATAAAGGTCTCCTGGGCATAAAGAAGACTATAGTCCAAATAGTGTCCAGATAAAGTTAATTTTAGGGTTTTCCTAAAAAGACCCAGACAGTCCGCCCAGCTTTGCCGGCATGGTGTCTAGCAGCTGTGCCGCCCTGCCCTCACGACTCTCGCTACTTCCAGTGGACACGGCTGTGCCACTGGCTGCCTGTGGGAGACAGTCTCCTCCTGGCTGCCTTCAGATCAAGATGCAGACCCCTCGACTCCTTCAGCACCGTGTCTGCCTGGTGGCTGCCGTGCTTCCTGCCATGATGAACCTCTGAAACTGTAAGCCAGCCACCTTTGTAAGAGTTGCTGTGGTCATGGTCTCTCTTCACTGCGACAAACCCTCACTAAGACACCCTGCCTCTCTCATTGGAACCTCTCCGCTCAGCAGGCCCTGCTCCGGATTGGATGCCTTTGTGTGTGTGGCCCCCTGCAGTTAGAGCAGGGCCGGGGAGGTTATTTACTGGCTCAAGGGCAGCCTACCAGTGGTTACACCACTGAAGATGACACCCCTCCCTCAGAAAGCGTTAACTGTCCCACATGGCCCCTCCCTCATCCAGGTAGGAGTGATATAATTGTCCCCATTCAGGCCTGACATTCAACCCCGACTGGTTCTCATCACTTTGGGTACTTAGGAGTTTCTGTTGAAATTGTCCCGAACTTGACAAAACAGACTCCATCTTGTAGCCAGGCCTCCATTTTATACACCAGGTCCTTTCCTCAGGTTAAACTCTGATTACTGGGAAAATCACAAACTGTCCCAGGAAGGAAGCACCCTAGACACGGGCCACCAGTGTGAAAATACCGAACATTCCAGAAGCTGTAGATAGGTATAGATAGACTGCTTAAGCCAACTAAAATCAGTGTTAGCCCTCATGTAACTGCCAAGTTGATAACCCCTCCCTGCCGTAGCCGTAATAAAAAGGCTGCATCTTAGGTGCTGGGGCCTCATGTGCGACCTGAGGGCCCAGGCTTGGGCTTGAATAAAGATTGTCTGCTTCTGCATATGAGTTCAGGTGGCCTTTGGGGACCCTCAGATCCGGGCATAACACTGTTAACTGCTGCCCACTGCTTCGAGGATCGAGAAGCATCTCAGAGGAAGACTGCAAGTCAGCAGCAAAGGCAGCAGTGAGGCAGACTAGGGCTCAAACAGCGGAGATGAACTAGCCAGTGAGAGACAGAAGCCAAAGAGGCAGAAGAAGCAGGATCGTCTCACATCTGGACTGGCTGCTGGAAGTCTGCTCACAGACTTCTCTCTCTCTTAGTTGATTTCAGATCCAATCAAGCTGATAACCATGATAAACCATTACAGGATAGCCCCTTGGTAGGCCTGTGGATGGTTATCTAAATTAGGTCCACTGAAATGGAAAGAGTTTTCTTATTTGAGACAAGGTCTCACTATATGGTTTTGGTTGGCCTGAAACTCACTCTGTAGACCAGGCTGGCCTCATACTCATAGGGATCCGCTTTCCCCTGTCCCCCGAGTACTGGGATTGAAGTTCTGTACTGCAGTGCCTGGGCCACCATCCTCGAGTCCTGGGCTGAATAAGAAGAGTACAGTGATCTGAACTCTAGCATCCATTACTCTGTTTCCTGGCTGCGGGTGCAAACGTGAGCTGCCTTAGGCTCCTACTGCTGTGACGTTCCTGTCCTCTCCTGGGACCTGTGAGCTGAGACAAAACCTCCAAGCCCCAAACCTCCACGTCTTTCCTTAAATTGCTTCTCGTCAGATATTTCGCAACAACGATGAGACAGGCAGCCGGTAGAGTCTCTGAGCCCCATTTATCACTTTTGAAAACCAGGAATGGTAACAATATATGCTCACCTGAATCAAGTGCTTATTCATGGTCATGCATTATGTGAATGGCTGGTTTGTCCTTATAAGTTTCTGTGACGGAACAGTTAGGATTCCCTGTTTTACAGTCTAAGAAGTCAAGTCCCAGAGATCCTTAAAGCATGAACTCAACTATAGACATTGGATCAGATGACCATCCCTCACATGTGCTAGTGAAGCAAATGCCCGTGAACACAGCTCCAGCAACAGTTCCAGGCTTTCCTGCTTTATTTCTCTTGAGAATGATAATCTGGTTCGTGGCCACGTCCCCTAACAGAATGCACAAGAAGCAGCGTGATTCAGAAATTCCGTGTGTGTGTGTGGTGGCAGAGGGGTGGGGACATGACCTGTCCCTCTGGCCAGGCAGCCAGCCGTGTTTCTGAGACTCCTGGTCTTAAAACTTCTCTCCTTATCGTCCCCTGTACAGTGAGATGTTTCCTATCATCGTCTTCCTGTGCAGTGAGGGTTTGCAGACTCCCAAGGCCACCGAGTCTTACGTTCTTCCTGAGGCATCTGGGTCACATCTAGATTAAAGGTTAACTCACAACAAACAAACTGCTGACGAAGTGTATGTTCTGGGCTGTTTACAGTGTGCCTATGCTGGTTCTTTTCTACACTATGTACAAGTGAGCTCTTAAAATACAGAATGACGTACCCCCTAGTTGCCTCCTACATCAGTGATCCCCAATAGTCCAGAGTTCGGTGGGTCTTCTGGGCAGGAGCTGATATTGTTCCTGTGTTGGAGGAGGGTCTTCTGCACTGTGTATTCAGATGCTGATTTTGGTAAACCCGGCCCCCATCTAATTACAGTCCAGACATGGGCATTGTCACAAATATTGAAGACTCTCCTGTGTCAATGTGGTGTACAGAATGCTCCCCGGTGATCTCTGATTGGTTAATAAAAAGCTGAACTCAAATACAAAGTGACAGGCAGAGGAGCTAGGAAGGGTAGACCTATGATCCCAGCTAGGGAGCCAAGGGAGAAGAGTCAGGGAGAAGGGCGGCCACAAGGCAGGTGGAGGAGGAGGAGGAGGAGGGGGAGGGAGAGGGGGAGGGGGAGGGGAAGGAGGAGGAGGAGGAGGAGGAGGAGGAGGAGGAGGAGGAGGAGGAGGAGGAAGGTCACTATGACGTTGGGCATGAGGAGGAGATGCCACAGGAGTTCCCCATGAGGACAGACAGAGCGAGCCAAGGGGAGACGAAATCCAAGTCACTCAGACTCTAGCTGGGAAGTAGCTAGAAAACATGGAGAATTAGAAATATCTGCTCAGGGATTGTGCTTAACAATTGTTGAATAAATCTGTAAGTCTCTGTCTCAATTCTTTGGGAGCTTAGCAAGGTTAGAAAAAACCTGCCACTTTTACATGCCATCCTATACATCTGTCTCTTCCACAGCCCACCCCTCCCACACCCAGCTAGGGTAGACTAGAAGGTTATTCCTGACTAGAACCAGGTGGGAACCCTGAGGATAGAAATGATGTGAATCTCTCCACCCCAAATAATACTCCAGATGTCACACAGCTGCAAAAAACTGAAGGCCTTGCTACTCTTTGGCATCTAAAGTCCTCATCAATATTCTCGTGTTCCATCGATTAGCCCAGAGTTATTTTTCAAAACGTGTGTGACACAGCTACCAGGAAGCTTAGAAATGACTTCTGTATGAGTTACTTTTCTCACTGACTTGATCTAATACTTAAGCAGAAGCAACTTAAGGACAGCTTTATATTGGTTTGTTGTTCAGGTGACACAGTCCCTCCTAATGGGGCAAGATTTAACATCTGGAGTGGGCCAGTGGCGGCTTATAACAGGGACTTCTCACGTGGTGCTGACTGGGAAACAGAAGAGGTTATAGCAGGACAAAGTTATAACCTTCAAAGTTTACTCTTGGTGATTCACCTGCCCCAGCTGTGTCTCCCAACTCTCTAGAACAGCACCACCAACTGGAGGCCAGGTGTTAAAACACACATGTCTGTTAGGAAAATTTCTAAACCAAATAAATCATTAGAAATGATTTTCTCCTATGGCACTGCAAACCCCTTCAGCTCCTTGGGTCCTTTCTCTAGCTTCTCCATTGGGGACCCTTGTTCAGTTCAATGGCTGGCTGAGAGTGTGCCCCTCTGGGTTGATTGGTGAATGGAGGTAGGGTGGGTTAGGGGATTTTGGGGGTGGGGTTGGGGAGGACCAGGAAAGGGGACAACATTTGAAATGTAAATAAAGAATGTATTGCCGGGCGTGGTGGCGCACGCCTGTAATCCCAGCACTTGGGAGGCAGAGGCAGGCGGATTTCTGAGTTCGAGGCCAGCCTGGTCTACAGAGTGAGTTCCAGGACAGCCAGGACTACACAGAGAAACCCTGTCTCGAAAAACCAAAAAAAAAAAAAAAAAAAGAATATATCTAATAAAAATACCGAAAAATTGATTTTCTAGAAATCTAAATCTTGAGACATTTTCAACTATATATACATGAAAGTATATTATATTATTATATATTATACCTGATACATAATGCAGATATGTATGTATAAACACAGCTACCTCTGTGTGTGTATTTACACACACACACACATGCACACACAAACACATATATGTATCTATATGTACATGTACACCCATGTACATATACACACAATTTATACAAATATATTACCATGTCATTTAATTTGGTAGCATCTGGGAGCCAAACACAGGGCTTTGTGCATGCTAGGCAAAGCATTACCCCACTTGGCTACACTCCCAACCTTTACCATGCCATTCATTTTTTTGTTTTTTGTTTTTTTTTTGTTTTGTTTTGTTTTTTTCAAGACAGGGTTTCTCTGTGTAGCCCTGGCTGTCCTGGAACTCACTCTGTAGACCAGGCTGGCCTCGAACTCAGAAATCCGCCTGCCTCTGCCTCCCAAGTGCTGGGATTACAGGCGTGTGCCACCACCGCCCAGCTTGCCATTTTTAAAGTGAGTAGTGCAGGGATAGAACCCCATCCTTCCCCACAGTCAAGCACATGCGCCCCTTGCCCTCTGTCCTCTGTATACCAACAGCTACCTATTCCTTCGCTGAGCATACCGTTTGAACATTTATGTGCTCAAGGCCATGGGCTTGGTCCTGAGAGGGAACCCTGGTTCATACAGCATTCATAGAGTTTCTAGCCTAGAAGGTTGTACGAGTTAGATCATTCTCCAGGTCTGCCGCGAGCAAGAGCGTCAGCTGCGTTAGGAGGAGATGAAAAGTCCCGCTCGGCAGGGTAATGGAGAATGCAGAGCGGCGGACGAGGAGGCCGAGGACGCAGTTATAATTGGAACTCTGCACTGGGAGGCTGGGAAGGGTATCCCAAGGACCAGAAGGCACCCATCGAAGCCTCCATCTGGAGGAACCGTGAGCTCATCTGAAAGCAGAGAGCCTACACTGAGAATGCTCCTGAGGAGGCTCCCTGCTTCAAGCGATGCCTGGGCACAGGGGCCCCTGTAGCTGTAGCTCGAAGGAGGAAGCTGCGTCTCGAGCAACATCATCCACGCAGGCGTGCCCCTGTTGGCTTCTCGGGGCCACAATGGATAGAGCAGCATTGTCTTGGGCTACACGTTAAGTACACAACCGCTGGGGCTGGAGAGCTGGTTCTGCAGTTGCGTACACTTGCTGCTCTTGCGGAGGATGCAGGCTTGGTTCCCAGCACCCGCATGTAGTTCACAACCATCCATCGCTCCAGTTCCAGGCGATTAGACACTCTCTCCCGATCACTGTGGGTGCCAGGCATACACATGGCGCACATACACGCACTGAGGCAAAAAATATCAACACATGCACATAAACCAAGTAAATCTAAAATTAGAAAAATACACACAAAAAGCAAGCAAACAAAAAGTCTCCATATACTTTTGATATTTACCACCACAGTTAAACAAAATTTCTTACACAGCGATGCTAATTGCGCAGCATCCCGTTCAGACATTCAGAGTATTAAAGTCCTCAAGCAGGGCCCACGTCTGCAATCATTAATGCAGAAAATGAGCATATCTATGCAATAAAACCTCACTGGTTTAACATTTAAAAAAAACTACAAAACTGGGCTGGAGAGATGGTTCAGCAGTAAGGGCTGCTCTTCTAGAGGACCCGGGTTCAATTCCCAGCACCCACGTGGCGGCTCACAGCTGCATGTAACTCCAGTATCTGACTTCCTTACACAGACTACATGCAGACAAAACACCAATGCACATAAATAAATAAATAAATAAATAAATAAATAAACCACAAAAATTTATAAAGCTAAGAGAGGGTAATAAGACCAGCAGGATGCTTGATACTTTACTTCAGAAACTGATCATCGAGTGTTTTCACATCTCAGCTGCCAATGCAGTGCAGGGCAGCACGCTGTTTACCAAGCCTGGCCAGTGATGAATGAGGCACAACCAAGATATAGAAGTAGCTTTAACAATCAAATTAAAGCCGGCAGTGGTGGCGCACGCCTGTAAATCCAGCACTTGGGAGGCAGAGGCAGGCGGATTTCTGAGTTTGAGGCCAGCCTGGTCTACAGAGTGAGTTTCAGGACAGCCAGGGCTATACAGAGAAACCCTGTCTCGGAAAAAAAAAACCCAAATCCAACAAAAACAAACAAACAAATAAAAAAAAACAATCAAATGAAAACACTTATCTGTCTTCTACGTAGCATTCATAGGCCTGGGAAGGTGGCTCATGTACTTGTCCAGTCGTGAGTACCTGAGCTGAGATATCCAGTGCCCACCTGTCTTAGGGTTTCACTGCTGTGACCAGTGTGGGATCCAGGCAGTCATGGTGCAGGAGGAACTGAGAGTTCTATATCATCATCTGAAGGCTGCTAGCAGAATACTGGCTTCCAGGCAGCTAGGATGAGGATCTTAAAACCCACACCCACAGTGACACACCTACTCCAGCAAGGCCACACCTTCTAATAGTGCCACTCCCTGGGCTGAGCATATGCAAACCATCACACCACCTAACTCTAGATGTGGTAGCCCATCCCTGTAATCCTAGTACTAAGGGTTTAGAGAGACCTCATTTAAAAAACATAAGGTGGATAGCAATAGAAAAATATATTTGACATAACCTATGGCCTCTACATACATGTAGACACATGTGAATATATGTGCTCACATACATAAGACCACACTGCACACTATACACATGGGTGACATCACATTGTTAACTGTCGATCTGACAGAATCCCCATCCTTTGGCTATGCCTGTGAGAGGTTATCTTAAAGTAGAAGGCACTGTTCTCTTAGTGTGTGTGTGTGTGTGTGTGTGTGTGTGTGTAAGGTCCCAAACTGAATTCAGTATTTATTAATTATGAATGCTTCCTTAAATGTCAAGCAGAATGGTCATTCCAGAAGATTCTGGGAGCATCAGTCACAAGGAGACTATTTAGTTCCTCAGGAGCTTTCTGGCTTTCAAGGTTCATGGTTCTGCACTTCAAGGCATCCCAGCAAAACATTTTGCTGAGTACAAAAGAGACAGGTGTGCCCTCCTCATCAGAGGGTCTTGAAGACAGGTTTCAGTTTCAGAGATGGCTGGACAGAGGAAAAAGAATGAGTAACTTCTTGTTTCTTTGCTTGTTGTTTTTGAGACAGGATTTGTATGTATAATAGCCCTGGCTGTCCTGGACTCGCTTTGTAGACCAGAACGGCCTCGAATTCACAGAGGCCCACCTGTCTCTGCCCCTTGAGTGCTGAGATTAAAGGCGTGCACCACCATGCCCAGGGAATTAGTGACATTTCAGAACCCCTGTCCCTCCTTCCTTGTCCCATCTCTGCCTTTCCTCCCCATTTCTGCTTTTTCTCTCTCTCCCTCTGCCTCTCCCTTTCTCTTTCATCCTCTCTCCTTTTCCCCTTGGCCATCCGGCTTGCCCAGGCCTCTGTCTTTTCCTGCTCGTCGTTGTCCTCTGTCGCACGTGGTCAAATAAAGGACGTGAGTGGGTAGCAGAGGCTTCTTGGAAACCTGGAGGAGTAAGATGTCTCCCCGCGGTTTGGACGCAGGGGCTGTTCCAAGAGCTGTCCGTGGTGCTGAACGGCGACGCCGGCGCATGCGCGGAGGGCAGGAGCTGTCTGAGGCTGGGGTGACTTAAACTGTCAACGGAGCGCCAGTCTTCTCGCCAGCACTAGGTGGCACCTGCGGGCCATTGTCAAAGGGAAGGAGCGTGCTGCTCTGTTGCTGGAGTCCTCCTTCAACACACATTTCCTCCTCCCTCTGCAAGGGTGTCCTGAGTAGGAGACACAAGTGAATTGGGTGGGGGAAGAGGACATGGGGAGATAAAGGGGTGTAAGGATGTGCTGGCTTGAACGAGAATGGCCTCCATAGGCTCATGAATTTGTGTGCTTGGTCCTCAGTTGGTGGAGCTGTTTTGGGAGGATTAGGAGGCGAGTCACTCGGGGTGGGCTTTGACGCTTCAAAAGCCCATGCCATTTCCAGAGAAACAGACGGCTATCTGTCTGTCTGTCTGTTTGTCTGTCTGTCTCTGTCTGTCTGCCTCTGCCTCATGGTTGTTGTCTCAACATGTAAGCCCTCAGCTATTGCTTAAGTGCCAAGCCAGCCTGCATGCTGTCATGCTCCCACCATGATGGCTATGGGACCCCCCTCTAAAACTGTAAGCAGGCCCACAGTTACATTTTTTTTTTAAATTGCCCTGGTCATGGCATCTCTTTGCAGCAATAGAAAGGTAGCTAAGACAGAGGGGCTAAGGAGAAATCACACAGGAGGGAAGTAAAGGGAATTGCAGCTGGGAGATGTCTGTGTCAAGGGGACTTTGACAGTGAGGAAGGTTCTGTGGGTGTTGGAGCAGAAAGGATGAACCCAAGACTGTCTTAGTTGGAGAAGAAATAGGTTTTGTGTCATTAGGGATATTAGGGACTGGCATGGCTTAAAGGAGCTAACACTGAAGAAGAGAGCACCGTTGAAGGATTTCCATTTGGGAAACTGCATAGAGGAGTTGTTTAAATGGGTGGTGAGGTATGAGAAAGCGAGGCTTGACCAAGAGGCTTCAAAAAGCTGGGTCTGGCAGCAGGACCAGGGTAGAGGGTCAGAGGAGGCTAAAGCTGAGGGCATCCTCCCTCACCATCCTTTCGAGATACCCTGTGGACCCTTTCCTCTAAAAATGGAAACCGTCCCATCCCGCTTCCCTAGGGGGCAACTGTCTTCTGGCTCTGTCACACTGAGAAAAGGTCTGAACTGTTCCCACATCCTCCAGGCTTAGGATGCGGCCAGATATCCTCTTAGGGCCTCTGTTCTAGTTAGCTCCCTTACTCACCTATGACATATAGACACACTTCTGCCACAGTGCACCTGTACTTCAGGATCCACAGCCTGGAAGGAGCTCGGACTGGAGGTTCTCATGGTCTTAATTTTTTTTCTGAAGATCATGCTCCAGTGAAGACTTTCTTAGGGTTTTACTGCTGTGAACAGACACTATGACCAAAGCAACTCTTAGAAGGACAACATTCAGTTGGGGCTGGCTTACAGTTTCAGAGGTTCAGTCCATCATCATCAAGGTGGGAACATGGTAGTATTCAGGCAGGCATGCTGCAGGAGGAGCTGAGAGTTCTACATCTTCATCTGCAGGCCTCTAGGAGAAGACTGGTTTCCAGGCTAGGATGAGGGTCTTAAAGCCCACAACACACCTACTCCAACAGGGCCACACCTACTCCAACATGGTTACATCTTCTTTTTTTTTTCGAGACAGGGTTTCTCTGTGTAGCCCTGGCTGTCCTAGAACTCACTCTGTAGACCAGGCTGGCCTCGAACTCAGAAATCCGCCTGCCTCTGCCTCCCAAGTGCTGGGATTACAGGCGTGCGCCACCACCGCCCGGCATGGTCACATCTTCTAATAGTGTCATTCCCTGGGTCAAGCATATACAAACCATAACAAGGCCCACACAGAGCACCTTGCTCCTTGGAACACCTTCCCTGTAATGTCTGCTACCTTCTGAAACAATTGTTCCTTTTTTTTTTTTTTTTATTCTGGTAGAATATACTATATCATGTTCCCACTACAATGCATGAATTATGAGTCCTGCAATAATTTTGATTACTTCGTACTGTGTCTATGATGGCTATTGTTGGTTGACGACTTGATTATATCTGGGATGTACTACAATCCAGAAATCTTTGATGTAGATTTTAAGGCAGGGAGACACACATTTAATCTGGGTCACACCTTCTGTTGGAAGCCTATATAAGGACAATGGGAGGAGGAAGTTTTAGTTCTTTGCCTGATTGCCCTAACCTTGCTAGCACATCCATTTCTTCCCTGGCATGGGAACCTACTTTGGGATTCCAGCAGATATAGAAGATCAACTGGGACACCCAGGCTTATGGGATTAGGCAACCATTGGATTCTTGGACTTTCCATTCACAGCTAACCATTCTTGGATTAGCTGGAATTGCAGTCTGTAAGTCATTCAATAAACTCCATATATACACATACACATACATACACACACATCATTCTATAATACAGCGTCCTAGAAGCAACACAAATATATGTCACTCATTTGACACACAAGTATCTGAGTGATGATCACTGCTGTGATTATTATTATTATTATTATTATTATCATCTTCTCTGTGATTATTTCCATTCACCAGGATTAGCTTAACTGTTAGTCAAGCAGAGCCCAACACAGTTCTAAAAGGCCTTGGCCCGGAGGAGACACTCTGGGATCTATCCTCCCTGCTAACCTTATAATTGGGAGTTGGGTTTTGAGATATTAGGAAAAAGTAAATAAAATCCAGGAAGCACCCCTTCACTCTGTCTGATCACAGAGGCCATTGTTTATGGTGACAATGGCAGGGGACTTTGCATACCAGTGTCACATCTGAGGACTTCCCAAAGCAGAATGAGACCAGCATCCCTTGCAAGAACAGGAAGAGGCCTAATCTCTAGGAACCGAGGGATGAGAAATGAACACAAATGATGCAGACAGAGGTCACATTCAGGTGAGCCGAGGCTAACCTGGCCACAGAAACTCTTTTTGTTGTTATTTGTTTTGTTGTTTTGTTTTTAATCCTGGGAACTAGACAAGACTCTGGCCATGTCTGTGCCCTATGACCACAGGCCCTGGCCACATGAGACCCAAACAGAAGATCTACAAGATCTGATACAGTTGAGGTGTGACCACATCAAAGCCCGCAGTGAAATGAGAACCAAGTGACCACACCCGTGTTCACACTTGACTCCCCGCAGCCTTTCCTCTCTTCCCTTCACACCCATTCAGCCTCTCGGGCTCACCCCGGGCTCTCGGAGGTTCCTAATGATGCTCCTTACTTCTTCCACCAAACTTTAGAAAGTTTCTCCTTTCATTAGCCCGTCAACCTCCCAGATCAAGAATTTGCCAAAATGCGTTTGTATTCAGATTCTTATTTCCCGCAGGGAAGGACCTGCAGCTAGGGCACCATGAAGTTGGTTGGCATGGAGACACACATCCCTGCTGTCTGTGCTGGAGAAGGCAGGCTGGCTGTGGAAGGGATCGCAGAGAGCACAGGAGTGGGGTGCTGGAGGGCAGAGGTGGGTTGGTCTCGCCATTTCTTCATGTCGTGCTTGCGGACACACGGATACCTTCAGACATCGCTGATAAAAGGTCAACTTGGGCTTCCTGGAGTGACGAGGGAGCGATCCGGGCACGTTTTGTGACATGTTTTGTGCTTCTCGGGCTCACTTGAGACAGCCGTCCCGTGCTACAGAAGGAGTCATGAACATGCTCAGGGAAGTCACCATAGAGCTAACATCCCCAACAACCCATTTCTCACTTCAAAGGTTCAAATCTGAGATTCCTGGTGACCCGCCATGCCCCCTTTGTCCCACCCCTGAATCCAGGCCCTTAGGGTGTTGCCTTTACACTTCATGAGAGAGAGATGAGGCCACCGTCCCTGTATAGGGTGAAAAATCAATGATATCAGCAACAAGACATGCTGATCAGAGTCCTGAGAGGGTGTGGCTAGGGGAGGTGTTAGTATTCTGACTAAGCTCCACCCTACAATTACCTGGCAACAGCCAGGTATGCCCCGCCCCATAGACCTGGCCCACTATAAAAGGGGCTGCTTGCCTCTCTTCTCTCTCTCTCATCTCTCTTGCCTTTTGGCACTCTCACCTCTCTGGCCCTCTTGGGCTCTCCTCGCCTCCCCCCTCTCTCCACATGGTCATGGCCGGCCTCCACTCCTCCACTTCTCTCTCTCTCTCTCTGCCTCTCTCTACCTCCACTTCCTATTAACACCCATCCTCTGCCCTGAATAAACTCTATTCTATACCATGTCTGTGTGTGCCTGGTTCCTCAGGGGGGAAGGGTGCCTGGGCATGGGCCCGCCTAGGCACCCCCTTCCCCACAGTGTTTTGAAACCTCTCTTTCTCTTTATGAACCCAACATTCGTTGGGAGCAACAGGAGGGACTGCTGTCTTGCTGCGCTCCCACTGAGTCACTGACACCACCTCTAAGTTCCAGGGGTCACCCAGACCCCCTAATTACTTGGAGTTTCAGCATGGCTCCCTCATTTCCCATCTGTATGAAGAAGAAAACAATTACAAGAGGGATCAGAGCAACTGTGAAAGCTGCAAACGGTGACTCTGGATGCAGGGAGAGGTGAGCGGCCCAGGAGGAAAGGATCCCTGCAGCCTCTTACCGGTCTGTCCTCAGTGGAGACCTTCCCTGCAGATCCCGCTTGCTGTCAATAAGGCCGCCCTCCCCACAGTCACCAAGTCCCTTATTTCCCATGCGTTTACGGCGTCAGCACAGACCCCAGGATGGAAAATCCTGTACGTGATGCTTCTCATTATTGAGGGAGAACACACTTCTCAAGTGTGGTCCATCTCCTAGACCTGGAGTCCTGGGGGCGAATTTCTAGAGGCAGCTGTGTGGCTGGGACCATGAAACAGACAGAGAAGAGTGCTTGTGTTCAACTGGCCTTTACATTTTTTTTTTTAAAGAGGCTCAAAATGTCCAGATTTTATTTATGAAGCTCTTTTCCTTGCTGTTACACAGAGAGTAAAAATGTTGCTACAGCCACAGCGTAACTGGTAGGCACAGATGGCTGACTCACCCGTCACAGCTGTCTACACTACAGCAAGTCTCACATGAAGTTGTGTACACTTCTCCCTCTCTCTATGGAGAAGAGTCTTCTCCCATACAGCACATCCCACCACAGCTTTCCTCTCTCAGTGCCTCCCAGCTCTCCCACCACCTTCCCCCTTTCCCCAGATCCACTCCCTGCCTCTTTCCCTTCAGAAAGGAGCAGCTTTTCAAGAGACAACAAGCAAATGCTATGAAACAAGATACAGATAGCCCTTCCCTTTACTAGTCAGTCTGGGGCTGGTGGAGGGCAGTGGGGCCTCCCTCCTCAGCTCTCTCTCACTGGAATTCTCTCTCACCCCCTCCCCCACCTGGTGTGTCTTCTGGGTGCCTCTAAATCCCGTTAAACTGATTATGAAGATTCGCTATCGCTCAGTGAGACGCCACATTGTTCACGGGTGCAGATTACACCCTTGGGAGCCAGATCCACAAGGCGGGAGTGATGTTCCACGCGTGTTATCCCAGACTTCGGAGCTGATGGCTGGAGGCTGGAGGCTTTGGCTTCAAACCTAAGTCAGAGCTTGTTTGTTTGTTTTTCTCAGTAACCTCTGGGAAACATCAATGATATTGGGCTTTGGCAAACTCCGTACAGAGGAGTGCGCGGAAACTAGTTTTTCTGGTCCCCTGCCTGCTGGTGTCTGTCACTCGAGACTCCTGCTGCTAATCCCTGATAATCTGACTTCCTGGTAGGAACTCAAAAGCTGCTTTGTTTCTCTCTGAGATTAACCTCACAGTCAACCGTGAAAACACCACTAAAAACTACCTTTACTCTTTTTTTGCCTTCCCACGAATTCCTCTAACCTATCCTAGAAACAGCCTGACTCATTTTAAGCACACACACACACACACACACACACACACACACACACACAGATCCTGAGGAATGGCCCATCACCCCAAGTTCAGCTACAGCTATCAAATTGAACCCTCCCCCCTCATCCGTAGCTCCATTCACACCGTTTGCAGTGAATCCCAGAGAGTGGGTTACCGCACACGTTGGTTTTTGGTCTTCTTCTCTTTATTCCCTCTCTCCCTGCCTCTCTCCCTCCCTCCTAGTACCAGCTTCCTTAAAGAGAAAGCGAGATAAGGAGCCCGGGGAGAGAGGCAATTACAAAAGGAAAAGAAGTTTTAAGGAAAAAGAGCCCAAAGGCTCCAGTGCGGATTTGATGTCAACCTCTCCGAATTTCTAGACATTGGGTGAAATGAAGATCGGCTCCGGGCTGAGAAGTCAGGGAAGGAGGGACTGGTCTATTATCTGTTTGTCCGGGCCCTGTTTTTCCAGATCCAGATTGAATCTACTGCAAAGACTCTGTGCTGAGGACAGCAGTCTCCCTCGATCTCCCCCTTGCGGCTGATTTCCTCTTGGTAGAGGGGAAAGGACTCGGGGACAGGATAACAGAATGGCTCTTGCCCCCTCTGCTGGCTGCCCGCAGGGACGACACGAAAGGCTCACAGCAGGGATGCACCCAGGAGACTGTTGGCTTGCGTTTCCTTCAGGAACCACCCTTCCCCCTAGAAGACAGGCAAACGACGGGAACATGACATGAGGAAGGGTCTCCTCGAAGTTTTGTCTTCCGTCTTATCTACAGGCCTGCAGGGCTCCAGGGGTGGCAAGGCTGGGGGGCATTTGATCATTTGTGGGGCGGGCTTCCTCTGTGGTCGGCTCTCGGTGGGGGGCTCCACTGAGTCAGTCCGTTTTCAGACACGGAACGGCAGGGAAAAGTTGACACGCCAGTTTGTGAACACAGAGGATCTGGAACTTTGCAGTACCACACTCTGTACCCTCAGTTAGAGACGGAAGGTGACAGGTGATCACTGTCACGGGAAGGCGTTCTGGAGACCAGCATGGGACTAGGACTCAGCTTGGCTTCTGAAGACCACGAAGAGCAGAGAGTCTGACACAGGCGTCCGCGTCTCTTCCCAGACCACAGCTGGATTCATTTCTTTCCTAGTTTTCAGGTGTCCATGATTCCTGACACTTGCTCCTTACCCTCTCCAAGATTCTCGGATACAGTCCACAGCCTCTCTCCTGATTTCTGTGCACACTGCTCCTCCTTCAGGCCCCTCCAAGGCCACAAGGAGTGGAGAACGCGGGGTCTGCAGGCTCTGGCATTCACACCCTTTATCACCAGTTGTCATCTGAGCATCCCACTCTGCTGCCCTCAGGGTCCTCATGAGGGCAAAGCAAGCCCAGGTTAAAGCAGGGCCCAGGTCCTCAGCTTCCAGTCGCTGTGTGGAGCCCGAGACCCTTTACAAAAACACTGCAATGGTTAAACGCTCCAGAAATGTCTCTAAATGAGAATGTCAGTATTGGGCAAATTGATGGGATTCAGCAGTCCTCGACCTGAGTTGGTACATCCAAGCAGGTTTCCTATGTGGTTACAGTACAGATGTGATATTAAGGGAGAAGACAAGCCCATCTTGCGACTCTGGACTAGGCTGGGTTAGACGGCAGCAGGGCGCCACCAAAGACTCTGGTTATCTCATGCTTGGACAGATGACGTCACGAGACATTTCCTGAATCAATGTGTAGACCCTTGGTGTGTGCTTGGTGCCCTCTCACGCTATGAAGGAAGCACACGATCTACATACCAGAGTTTAAAACGCATTTAGCATTTTCCATGCCTTGATTTCCATTTTTGGGTCAGGCTGAGCTCAGGAATCACGAGCGATTGCTCTGTTACTTACTTGTCTTATGCTTACAACTCTGTGGCGTGTCAGAGGATGAGCAGACACACTCAGAAATGGCTCTGCATGTTCC
Organism: Apodemus agrarius; assembly: GCA_964023405.1. Taxonomy (NCBI): domain Eukaryota; kingdom Metazoa; phylum Chordata; class Mammalia; order Rodentia; family Muridae; genus Apodemus; species Apodemus agrarius. The sequence goes on from OZ030006.1 coordinate 159,801,432, forward strand.
CGCTGTCCGTCCGTGGGACTTTGTAACCCACTGGTGTGGGTTTCTTTGGAATTAAGTGTCTATACATGCCTCAGGCCAAGTAGCTATGGATAATGTTTCCTGAGAAGTAACTTCTGGGAGTGAACATGAATGAGACAGGCACCTGAGAACCATTTGGCATGAGGGTTTAGGTGTAGATTCCTTCGTCAGTAAACATACCCAGCTGAACAAAGCATCCAGGATGGTCATTAGCCCACAAGTGAGCTCCCTCCACCCCCCCATCCACCCTGCCCCCCGCCCCCACACCTAGAGGCCACACCTACTCCAACAGGCCACACCCACTCCAACAAGGCCACACCCACTCCAACAAGGCCACACCCCAAAATAGGGGGCCAATCCCCCAGCCAAGCATATAAACCACCACAGCTCTGTTGGTTGTTTTCATTTGTAAGCATTTTAAATGTTCTCATGAGATACATCAAGTGAAATTATATATTAGAGTTAAAAATAGTTTTAAGAATAAACTGGAAAAGAAAGAACACAACCATGTCACCCTGACTTCTGACACCATCTCTTTCTTTATCTGAAACTTTTTTAGTTTATTGAGAAGCACAGGTAGGCAGGTGAGTTTATCGATTGTGTGCACCATCTAATATTGTGCACTAGCGCCCTGGTGTCAGCATGCCACAGTTTGTGAGACCGTCATGGGCCTTACTGATGAGCATTTGGGCCATTTTCCAGTGTTAGAAAACAGAGGTTCGCTTTCCCCCTGTCCTTGTGGGATAACAAATACTTTTTTTGAATTTCCCTTTATAGTGTTTCCCAGTGTCTCTCTTTTTATAACTTCTTTAGGTATTGTTAAAAGTGCTGTGGAGAATAAAAACCATATTTCAGAAAATAAATATAAAGATAAAAGCTCAAAAGAAAACAGTTGTAAATTTCTTTAACTTTATTCAACATATACATTTTATGGGTTTTTAATTTCCTTCCATTGATCTCGATGTCCTTTCTTCTAACAGGCCTTGCTTGGTTCTCCGTGTGTGGAGGAGTCCTTCTGAGGAAACCTATAGGTTCCTACTCTCAAGCATTTCCTTCTTCAGAGCCTAAACAGAAGAATAGTTAGAAATATCAAGGGAAGTTGCATACCTACTGAAAGAGCCAATTTTAATATTCAATTATACATCTTTAATTTTCTTTAACAACGAAACAGTTCTCAGATTTTCTTCAAAGTTTAAAAATGAGGACCAAAGGTGTTGTAGAAAATGATTCATTGTGATAGAGTGACCCTGTCAATCAACATAAAGGAATGTCTTATGCATGAGCTCTCTCCTGCTGTGCTGTACGGCTAATTGCATTGACACTGAATTTAACCAGTGTACATTTTTTTGTTGTTTTTTTCGAGACAGGGTTTCTCTGTGTAGTCCTGGCTGTCTTGCAACTCATTCTGTAGTCCAGGCTGGCCTCGAACTCAGAAATCCGCCTGCCTCTGCCTCCCAAGTGCTGGGATTACAGGCGTGCGCCACCATGCCCGGCCCAGTGTACATTTAAAAGTGTGTTAGAAAAGTGTGTGTGTGTGTGTGTGTGTGTGTGTGTGTATGTATGTAGAATGTAAACATTAGATGATTTAATTTTTATGTCTCATATTTTTTTAAAGATTTATTTATTATTATATGTAAGTACACTGTTGCTGTATTCAGACACACCAGAAGAGGGCGTCAGATCTCATTACGTGTGAGCCACCATGTGTTTGCTGGGATTTGAACTCAGGACCTTTGGAAGAGTAGTCAGTGCTCTTACCCACTGAGCCATCCCACTAGCCCTCTCACAGATTTTATACACACACACACACACACACACACACACACAAAATATATCTTAACTTGAAGAATTTTATGTGTTTTGACCATATTCTTTCTCCTCTCCAGCTCCTCCCAGGTCCTTTCCACCTTCCCACCTCTCTACCCAACTTCATGTTCTCTCTCAAATACATCTCTCACATTCATAAATTTAGTTAAAAGCAAACCACTCCGGAACTAGTAATTATATTTCACTAGCATTTTTTTCTGTAAAGAAATACTACAGTGGATATGATACAGTCCAATTAATAATACACAAAACTAAAAAAAAATAGCCTCATATGGAGACTCAAGCAGGTACTCATATGCTTTCCTTAAGTTGGCCTAAGATTCGAATATACTGTACCAGCACTGAAAGGGGCACTGTACTCTTCAACGGTGAATTCATCTAGAACACAGAAATGATTGGGCAGAAGGTGGTTAATTGTGGAAAAAGCCCTACAAGTGTAGAAAGAAGGTCATAAATCATAGTTATAGAATTGATGAACATACAGGCTAAATTAAGTTATTCTGATTGGGGGTGGAGCCTAAGAGAGCCAGGGCTGAGGGCAGGCTCTGGGCTTGCTCTGGCTGTGTGTTCACTGTGTGTGCTCAGTTTAGGAGGAGACTTTGCTAGCACAGTATAATTCCTACTAGGTATATACCCCCCGAAACTCATTGGGGGTATTATCTACTGGACATAAAAAAAATTAGATCAAATGGTAGGTTTTATGTCACACATCAGTAACAAGACGTGATCTTAAAAAAAAAATAGTGCTAGTCTACCTTTCTAGAATCATCCACCCCTGAGCAAGCAACTTTCAAGGGAAATTTTAGAACTCATGACCAATTTTCTCATGATGTCTTCATTAGAATGGCTCTAAGGCTTGTTTAAGGCATACCGAAGAGGTCAATATACAAAAACCTGATTATAAGTGACCATAGATTCACATTTTTTCCCCAGTGAAAGGTTGTGGTGTTTTGTTTATGGTAACCTTTTATTAAACTAGGCACTGTCTCGTATCAGAGCTCAGTGTGTCTGGGTTCTACTCACCTGTCTCATAATAATCGTAGACTTTTATTGGGGCTGGTTTTAAGTTCTTTACTGGGATGTCTTGTTCCACCATGAAGGAGAAACCCAGCGTTTGATTGGTTAGCTGCAGAGATGAGAGGAGAGAATTGGACTCAATGGTTAACTTAGTCGTTAGTCACCATCTTGTTTCTTAAGATATATGGAGCTGTATGAGCGTGCTGTCTCCCACTCCACAGCCTGGAGGAGGACGGAGCATGCTTCCATCTGTATGACGTAGCTAACAAAGGATGATGCATAAAAAGTCTGTGAATGGTTAAGTGACATAAATTTAGCTTTGCTGATCAGTCCTGGTCCCATTTCACTTCGTAGCTATTTCTCCTTACACGTCTCTCTCTCTCTCTCTCTCTCTCTCTCTCTCTCTCTCTCTCTCTCTCTCTCTCTGTGTGTGTGTGTGTGTGTGTGTGATAAGGGAGTGGTGGCAAGACCAACTTTAAATCTTGATGGTCTTTTATTGTTATTGTTGTTTTTCGAGGTAGTTTCCCAGGGTTTCCCTGTGTAGCTCTGGCTGTCCTGGAGCTCACTCTGAGGACAAGGCTAGCCTGGAACTTACAGGGATCCGCCTATCACTGCCTCCCAAATACTGGGATTAAAGGCATATGCCACCATCACCTGGTTCTTGATGGTCTTGTTAGACCCTCCATCACTTCTTACAGACCCCACAGAGTCCCAGCCTCTTACCTTTTCAATGTAGATTAGAACATGGTTGGTGTTCACCTCAGTCCTCTGAATGTTAGGCTTGTCTTGGAGCTGTTGATGGAATGAGGAAAGTTTACGGTAGAAGCAGTTTGCAGGTATTTATCGTATAAAAGGCTTCTATGAACTAAGTACAAACTACTGATTTTTATTTCTTTAGGAATACTAGTCATCATGATGATACCTATTGAATCCTTTCTATTATGTATGTGTATAAATACATATATGTGATTGTACTGGCTAGTTTTGTGTGTCAACTTGACACAGGCTGGAGTTATCATAGGAAAAGGAGCTTCAGTTGGGGAAGTGCCTCTATGAGATCCAGCTGTGGGGCATTTTCTCAATTAGTGATCAAGTGAGGGAGGACCCCTTGTGGGTGGTGCCATCTCTGGGCTGGTATTCTTGGGTTCTATAAGAGAGCAGGCTGAACAAGCCAGGGGAAGCAAGCCAGTAAGTAACATCCCTCCATGGCCTCTGCATCAGCTCCTGCTTCCTGACCTGCTTGAGTTCCAGTCCTGACTTCCTTTGGTAATGAACAGCTGTGTGGAAGTGTAAGCTCAATAAACCCTTTCCTCCCCAACTTGCTTCTTGGTCATGATGTTTGTGCAGGAATAGAAACCCTGACTAAGACAAATTGGTACCAGCATAGTGGGGTATTCCTGTGACAACCTGACCATGTTTTGGGGAGGACTGTGGAAGGACTTTGGAACTTTGGGCTAGATGGTCCATTCAGTGTTGAGACCTCTGTGAGATGTGTAGGAGCTTGGAAGATTATGTTGAGAACAGTGCAGAAGATGGAGGCCTGGCTTGTGAAATTTCAGAGGGAAAATTAAAGACTCTTATCAGGGCCATGAAGATTCTGTGGTTTTGGTTAGCTGGAGCTGAAGAATCAGCTATGAGTAACAAGATACCAAAACCATTTAAGTCAACCTTTGTGTTACTGGGACTATTGATGCTGGTTAGCTGGAGCTAAGAAATTAGCGGTGATTAAGAAGAAACCAGCATCACTGAGGTGAAATCTTCTGGGAAGTGTTTTCTGACAGCATAGAGAGTGTGTTCCAGATAACCAAGGTTGTGCCTCGTGCTGTAGCAGGACTTGGTACTGTGTAAGAGTCACCCAGGTGGTACTCCTTTTGAAGGCATGAAGGCATCATGAAGAACAGCTGAGGCTTGGTACAGTGAGAGGCCACGGAAGGCCATTGGTGAAAGTGTACCCTCAGTTGTAATTGACAGCCCAAGACTGAAGGGGTCATGCAAAAGAGTTGAAGCTTGGAGATGCCAGTACTATGCGATGACCACCAAGGACAGCAGCAGCAGTGGAGTACAGGCAGCTGGAGCCTAGAAGACAAGGTGTGTGCTACACAGAGCAGAGCTGGAGAAGTGACTCAAGCCCTTGGAGGAGCCCAGAAGATCGTGAGTTGGATCCCAGACATTGAACCATTGGAGTTTGAGTTTTGCTTTTGATTGTGACTGTGCCCTGATATTTTTCCCTCTTGAAAGAAGGTATTTTAGTGGAGCCCACAGTTCAGAAACTTGAATTTTTAAAAGACTTGGAATTTTAAGATATTGGACATTTTAAAGGGGTTGAACTTTTAATATGTAAAGACTGTGGGACTTTTTACGTTATTTACATCTTGGGGATGAATAAGAAAGTAAGGGTTGAAGCTTAATAGTGATATGTTGGTGTGTCAAGTTGACAAGGGGTCAATTGTACTGGCTAGTTTTGTGTGTCAACTTAACACAGGCTGGAGTTATCATAGGAAAAGGAGCTTCAGTTGGGGAAGTGCCTCTATGAGATCCAGCTGTGGGGCATTTTCTCAATTAGTGATCAAGTGAGGGAGGGCCCCTTGTGGGTGGTGCCATCTCTGGGCTGGTATTCTTGGGTTCTATAAGAGAGCAGGCTGAACAAGCCAGGGGAAGCAAGCCAGTAAGTAACATCCCTCCATGGCCTCTGCATCAGCTCCTGCTTCCTGACCTGCTTGAGTTCCAGTCCTGACTTCCTTTGGTAATGAACAGCTGTGTGGAAGTGTAAGCTCAATAAACCCTTTCCTCCCCAACTTGCTTCTTGGTCATGATGTTTGTGCAGGAATAGAAACCCTGACTAAGACAGTGATATATATATATATATATATATATATATATATATATATATATATATATACTAGGAATATATAAAGAGATTCATATATATGTGTGTGCATACATATTTTTGAAAGTATGTCCACATGTCTGATAGCTAGTGGTTTGCTAGTACATTGGGTGTGAAACTAGAAATTAGACACCCTAACCAGTATAAACAGAAGTAAAGGATGGAATTACACTCTGAAGAGTCAGGTATGCGGAGTAAGCTCTGTGAAAACTACATCAATAAAATGAAATTGACAAATAGTACAGCATTGCCACCAATGGTTTATGGATAGCAATTTCCACCAATGGACTAAGGTTAGCCCTTTCTACTAATGGTTTAAGGTTAGCCCTTTTCATCAATGGTTTAGTGTCAGTCGCCTCCCACTGATGGCCTAGGCTTTACCTTTTTCACAGTTGGCTTCACAGGTATGAAGCCTGATACCATCTTCACATCAACAATGACCATGTTGGAGTTGGGTCGCTCTCCAGTGTAGCTGTGCAGATAACACACAGAGATCAGTCCTTCCAACAGCATTCCTCAGGGCTCACTGAAGCCAGAGTCTAAACTTTACCACTCTATCATATCTGTGTAGTTGTTTAGAAATGCCACCTTTTCCTCTCCTCTCTTCAGATAGGATGTATACACACACACACACACACACACACACACACACACTATATATATATATATATATATATATATATATATATATATATAGGTGAATGTTTATGTATATGTGTATATACCTGAGATATATTCTGAGTGCTAAGGCCTTTCAGTAAGAGTTAAGAAAATGTCCTTGTTAACAAATACAAGAGGCCATTTCTTAAAGCATAACTTTGCACAATGCATTTCTTCCACAGAGGTTAACCCCCACCCTTTTTTCTTTACATGTTCTATAAGCAGACTGGTTGCAATTTAGGATTTACCTTACGTTGATGTTAATCTGGAATGTTCTATGATCTCCTGACTCATCGAAGTTTAGGGGGAGCGTGTTGACCTGCAGAGCGAATGGTGCTGTCCCGTCTGCCTCTGGGAGGATGTTGTACTTCAGAGATGTCTGAAAACAACAGCAAAACTCTTCATCTCAGCACTGGAACACTTCGAAGCCTCTGTTAAGTAACTCAACTATTCCCTTAGCACAGATTTCCATTTTGATTGTGCAATGAAATGTAACCCTCAACATTTCCTCTCCCAAATGCCCATTCTCTGGGCCCTGAAGGCCTCACCTGGAGGTATACACATCCTGACCCTGACCGTTTGGTGACGTAATTTCCGGGCAGCTCTGGCAGCCTGACTTCCTGCAGCAGCAGGCGATTGCCACTGTTCACGTGGAAAGTCTGAGAGAAGGTCCCCGAAGACTGGATGGTGACCAACACTTCTTTCTCACTTTTTGTGAAAGTGGCGGCCCCATATTTGGAGAGGGCTTGAAGAGCCACCACCGTATCCTGAGAAAAAGAAAGATACAGAAATCACAGTGAAAGCAGTGATAGCAAGGCCACACGGAATGGACAGTGTTAGCTTTGCTTCCCTTCAGGGTTCAGTCCTGCGCACTAACGGGGACCCAATCTAGCTTTGTCAGGAGGAATACGGTTTATCATTTACACAAATTACAATATTTACAGGAAAACGACCCCGGTAATTTATAAATCCGTGTTGCAATATTTGTTGCAAGTTAGAAATGGAAGGAGATGTAGCTTAAGAGAAAAGACTGAAGTTGAGAAATAAGATAATTCTTGAACAAGGAAACATTTATAGTGGGAGAGGAGCACCGTGGAGGAGCTGGGATGTTTCAGATAGTCTTAGACATGGCAGCAAGTTCGTTCCAGAAACAGCATAAGGACTTGTGTAACAACTGTGGACAGGAAATAGCTTAGGTAGAATATTGGAGAATTTTAGTCTTTGGATGAAAATAAAATTATTATTTTTCTCATGGAAATAGTAGGTTTCTTTTGTTTTTTGTTTTTTGTTTTTGTTTTTGTTTTTAAATAAAAAACAGTACTTTGGGAAACTGACCTGTGGTGATGTTGAGGATTGTGAAGAAAAGGTAAGGGGCGTAGGGAGGACCGAGCAGTGCTCCATATGTGAGATTAGGTGGGAGTGGGTGATGGAGGAATGGAGAAAATATCAGTTAGAAGCATTGATGAATCAGCTATTTGATATGTCTGTGTTTCTATATTGATTAATTGATTTCTCTTTCCCTCGTAAGGTCTCTCCACAGACCTGAGTGGAGGCGAAGCCCCCATGGGAGTTTTGTTGCTTGCTGATCCATTTCACAATCTTGGTTGCTGTAGACAAGTCCGTTGAAGACAGGTCCCCTGTCGGCTGGGGAGACTTGGAGGTCAGATAGGCAAGAAGCACATAAGCCGTCATCTCTACTTCAGCAGAAGGGGCTCGTTGTACATAATAAGGTAAGGCCTTCTTCTGAGCATTCCCAGGACGTTGCCAGTGAATTGAATCCTCTTTCAAACAGAAAGGAAGGAGTTTTACGCTTAAAACATGGCCTTAAAAATCTAGCCTATGAAGCCGGGTGGTGGTGGCGCACGCCTGTAATCCCAGCACTCTGGGAGGCAGAGGCAGGCAGATTTCTGAGTTCGAGGCCAGCCTGGTCTACAGAGTGAGTTCTAGGACAACCAGGGCTACACAGAGAAACCCTGTCTCGAAAAACCAAAAAAAAAAAAAAAAAAAAAAAATCTAGCCTATGAATGACAGCTCGGCTGACGAACTGTCGTGAATGAAATGCACAGAGGCTTTAGCAATCACAAGCTCCCTTTTTCTTTTTGGTTTTCTAGAGACAAGGTTTCTCTGAATAGTCCTGATAGTCCTGGCTGTCCTGAAACTCACTCTCTGCCTCCCAACTGCTGGGATTAAAGGTTTGTGCCTCCACTGCCCATAAGCACTCTTCTTTGTTTTAAGACATGTTCTCACTGTGTAGACCCATGATCGCCTCGAACTTGAACTCAGAGATCCGCCTGTCTCTGCTTTTTAAGGCTGGGACTAAAGGCGGGAGTCACCTTGCCTGGCAATGAACAGGTCTTTAGCAAGGAGTGCACCAAGCTCCCAGGTGACCATGGGGGGGGGGGAGGAGTCTCTGGGTCTCTTACATACTTGTATAGCACCAGCAGCTGGAGTATATAAAATCAGTCGTGTGTGTGTGTGTGTGTGTGTGTGTGTGTGTGTGTGTGTAAACTGGTTCCTATCTCTTAGGTGTTAGATCAATGACAGTTTCTCCTATTCTCTTTCTGGTTAATGTCGACAAGAGGTGGGAGCCCAGCAGAGGGTGACATCTCGTTAAGTACACTATGCAGTAGAAGTCGCCTACCTTCCCTCACAGCGTCTTTGTTCAGGGATTCAAGCAACTCGCTCCGCTTGGCCCCGTTTCCTGCCAGAGCGAAGGCATAGGCCAGCAGCGCCTTGGTATAGACGTGACTTTCTTGGCTCTGTGAGATGGAGGCCCAGGCCGTTTCCAGGCAAAATAGAGCATTGCGAACAACGCTGTTCTGGAAAAGAAGATGAAAGCCAATTTCAGAATTACAGGACCAGCCTAAGGAGCTCCCCGCCAGGCTAGCCCCGGGTCGAGGGCCGCTCTGTTACAGCCAGGGAGGACTTTCCTCTGAATCTCTTTAAAAAGGACTTGCTCAATCCTGTCACAGTGAAATGTACCAAGATCAAAGACCATCAAAACTGGAGTTCTTCTGGGGGGGGGCATCTGTGGTTCCTTCTTCTTTTTTGTTCCCTACACTTGTAAAGGAGGTAGGAATAGGGATGGGTCGCTACGTACTGTGACAGGCAGGGGCATCTCCAGAAGAGCGATGGTGATGTAGGCAGAGAGAGTCACTTCATCATCCACACCACCCTGGAAGGAACAGAGGGAGAACTCTCACACACCTCAGTACTCGCCGGCCAGTCTAAGTCTCTTTTACACTTGATCTTAGCCAAAAGGCCGAGAAGCAATTAAGTCTCTTTTAAAAGCATTAGACACTCCCCCGCCCCCAATCCCCCAGTTATGTCATCAGGACTGGAGAACTCTTTCTTTCTTTCTTTCTTTCTTTCTTTCTTTCTTTCTTTCTTTCTTTTTTGTTTTGTTTTGTTTTGTTTTGTTTTGTTTTTTCGAGACAGGGTTTCTCTGTGTAGTCCTGGCTGTCCTGGAACTCACTCTGTAGACCAGGCTGGCCTCGAACTCAGAAATCCCAAGTGCTAGGATTACAGGCGTGCGCCACCACGCCCGGCAAGAACTCTTTCTTTTAAGATTTTAAAGTCATGTGTGTATGTGTGTATCTATGTGTGGGTTTGTGCATGAGTGCAGTACCCACTGATGCCAGAAGAGGGGGTGCATTGGGCCATCTGGAGCTGTAGTTACAGGTCGTTGTGAATGGCTTGAGAAGGATGCTGGGACTCAGATAGGTCCTCTGCAATAGCACTAACCACTCTTGACCACGGACTCATTTCTCCAGCCCGAAGGACCAGAGAACTCTTACCAAAGCCTCCCTCCCTAAATATCACAACCCTGAGACTCGGCAGGAGAAGCAGGGCCTCACCTTCATCGCATTGTTGAGCAGGGATCCAGACTGTTGGAAACAACCGTTCTCCTTTTGTTTCATGGAGAGCCAGTTGAAAGCGTTTGTGATGTGTGTCTTCTCTATAAAGATGTACGACTGAGCTTGAGAGAAGGCCTTGAGTACAAACGCAGTGAGCCTGTCCAGCAGAGAAAGAGACGGGGACCGCAGGGCCACCTCACTGTCAAGGCTCACTGTGTGTTGTCTGTGGTCATTGATCTTGGCGGTTCAGCAGGGCTCATTTCGGGGGTGTTAGTTGATAGCGTCACTCTTTTGGTCTCATAAAATAGATATGTTCTGGACTGTTCTAGCACCCTATCAGCTAAACTGCATTTCCCTCTTTCCCCCTCTCTCTGCCTTGCCTTATCCAAAGGGCAGTGAGAGCGCTTCCCCATCACCGTGGGTAACTGCATTTCCTGCCTCACACCTGTCTGGTTGCACGGTTATCAGCTGTGCTGTCGGAGCAGGCCGGGTGTTTAGGGATCAGTAGGGTTAACCTCTGGAGTTTTCATAATAAGCAAATCTTCTGGAAATGAATCCCAGGTGCAAGAGAACAGTTATTTCTAGACTCCTGAAATGGCCTTGGATCAGCAGAGCAGGAAAACACAGTGTCATCTTACCAAGTATTTCCCTGGCTGTTCCTCCCACCACGGCTCCCGAAGGTGCTGTAGGAGCCATCGCTGTGCTGATAGTTCAGCTGCCTCTGATACCCTGGGGAGGGAATCTCAGTCATTTATGAAGTAGAGCGACATTAGACAACTATTATTTGTTTATCTTAACCCCGTGAAAGAGCCCTTGAGTAAAGATGGTTGAATCCCATGCTTCTAAGGTTATCGACCCTGGTGAGAATCTTTATTCTCGAGAGGGGCATTTGATCGGAAATCACAGCAACAGTAATGACCAAATCTTAACCAAACAGAAGGCATTTAGATATGTCGGTAGAGTTGCTCACCGCTGATGAGGTAGTTGATGGCTTTGGACTTGATTGCCTCTGTCAGCTGCTGTGTCTCGTTCAGATAGTCCAGGACATAGATGTTAGGGACAAAAAGGACCATGTTTTGTTCCCCACAGCCATAGGGCATCTGGAGAAGATTCTGGAGGTTTTGCAAGGCAGAGCCTAGTATATCACCTGAGGAATATAGAGAAATATAAAGAGATACAGAGATGACTTGTGTGGGCAGTAAGAAAATATAACCAAGAGATCATGTTATTAATAGAAGGAAAGACAAAAAAGTTATACAAGAAGTGAGAAAAACAGATGGCCCAGGACACAGAGAGCAGGAAAGAAACCAAGTGGCAGGAGACGACATCTTTTCCGATGGGCCTTGATGTCTGGAAAAACGGAATTATGATTTCCATATCCTCTAGGATACACCGTCAGCCCAAGGATCGCTGGAAGATGAGGACACAGCCCTTCTCCGCTGTCTGAATTAACCGAAGCACTCTGCCGCAGGCAGCTTCTGCTTAAGCAGTTTCATTTATGCACAGGGCAGCCCTGAACTTGCCGCTCCTTTTCTCAGTCTAACGTCTGGTGCTCAATGACGACACTAGTCACACACGGTATTACAGCGAGGGACAAGCTGCTGTAGCTTGGGCTGAGAGACTTACCCAAAACGGAAAATGTAGCCCTGGCAGATCCTTCAACCACATTGGGTGGAAGATCCAGTGGCCAATTATCTTGTAACTCAGTATCTAATGAAAGAAGACATTAGACAATTACAGTGTGTGTGTGTGCGGGGGTGGGTGTGGGTGAGAGAAATGTTCTATGTTTGTCAAATATTTTTCCTTATCATTAGATGCAACATTTTCATATCTTCTTGGACCTTAGGCAATTTCTTGATGTAATTCAGTTTTTCCCAAAGCTATCAACTTGTTTTATGGCAAAATTCTTATTGATTATATGATTTCCTTCCTTACAAAGGACTTCCTTTTTCTCATGGATTATATTAACTCAGTGTATGTGTGTGTGTGTGTGTGTGTGTGTGTGTGTGTGTGTGTGCATGCGTGATTTGTGGGTATGTGCAGTCCTCTGGGGTTCTCCTGCCCTGTTCTTCAGTCCCCTAGTGTTGACGGGGGTTATAGGTGTACACTGTCTTGCTCAGCTTTTACTTGAAGGCTGGGGATCCAAATTCAGGTCCTCATACTTGCACTGCAAACACTTTGCCCACTGAGCCGTCTTCCTAGCTGCAGTTCCCACCATTGGTAATATTTTACACAGGTTTCCATCCCACCTATATGTGTTAAGTGTGTGGTATGTGCCAGTTCCCTCTCAAGTGCTGTGAGTGGCAGTTTTCAAAACCAATTTCCTGATTTCTCAGATTGTTTACTCCTATAGGAAAGGTTCGGTAAACAAGTAACGATGGATTTAGTGAGGTTGACAGCGGTGGGCACTGGAGAAAATTGAAAGAGTCTGTTTATGGGCTGAGCTAGTAAAGTGTGGGCAATCAGGAAGTGGGGGCCTGGGCAGGGAGGTGACTCGCCACGGAAAGACTTATTGACAAAGTCATTCGTGTTCAGAGACCGTCAGCAAGTCATGGAGTAAGATTTTTTTTTAGATATTGTTGGAAAGATACTTCCGGGAAAAGTGAGCCAAACATAAAAAGACTTCAGAGACCGAAGCAGGAGCAGTGTGTTCCAAGATGGAGGAGAAGGCTGGTGTGGCTGGGACAAAGTCAGAGCGGCAGGCTGTGATGGTTAGGGGTGGGGAGGGCTTGAGGATGACTGACGGTGGTAAGGGTTCTAGCTCTGTGGAACAAGGAAAAGCTGTGGGAGGAGTTAGCGGAGGAACGACAAGTTCCGATGGATTTGGCAGATTCTTGAAGGGAGCAATCTTTCTGCAGGGGACGAGGGGGGGATGATCAGGAGGTCAGTTAGGAAATGACCAAATTCACTTATTTTCTTTTGAGATGTGTCTTCACTGTCAAGCTTAGGTTGGTCTCAAACTTAAGATGTTCCTGCCTCTACTTACTAATGGCTGGAGTTTCCAGAAGGCACCACCACATGCAGCTCAGTGTACGAAGTCATTTAGACAGTCTAGCCAGAGAAGAGACTGTGGTAGAAGACACGGCAAGTGGTGGGTAAACTCTGATCTAACTTGAAAGTGGCGTCTACTAGATTTGTGAATGAACTGGGGTGGAGTACGAGAGAAATAACGTGGCGAAGGAGATTCAAATTTTTTTTATACTTGACGTGTAGAAGTCTGAAATCACCACAGTATGAGGTAGCTGAGGCTGTGGGGCTAGCAGTGCTTCCCCTCTGCCAGCAGGATGCTTCTGAGGTCTCTGTTAGACCTGCAAGCCTGTCAGTACGGCTGAGGCTAAACACAGGAATGAGTCCAGAAAGGAGATGTGTACCAATGATGTGTGGATCTGGGACTTAGCGGCCATTAAAGCATGTGCCTAGGGCTGGGGAGGTAGCTTAGTCAGGAGAACGTTCACCTTGTGGTTCTGAGTTTTGTACTCAGAACCCATGAGCACAGGGAAAGGTAGGCATGGTAACGTATATCTGTAATCTCACCTCCGGGGGAAGCAGGGACAGGGAGATACCTTAGGTTTGCTGGTCAGCAGACTAGTCTTTCTAACTAGGTTAGTGAGAGACCTTGTCTTACAAAAATAAGGTGGATAGCACCTGAGGTATAATGTCTAAAGTTGACCTTTGTCCTCCATATGCACATGCACATATATACATCTTCCATGGGAACACATACACACGCACACTAATGTAGACAAGACTACCAAATCTATTTACATAACGGTCCCTGACTTAGGATGGCTCCAGTCACATATATGAACATGATGTGCAGTCAGTAGAAATAATAAGCAGCTTAAAGTCTAAACATCATCCCTTTCTCTGACTAGTGATACAGCCACACCCTCTAGCGAGGCTGGGGAGTGTCAGGCATCCCCTGCTTGGTGCCAGGATGGGATTATAAGAGCAAACACGTGTGTGGCTGACACATGTTTGTGTCCCACAGGCTAGGTACGGTAAATGTATTTTGACTCCTACTATTCCAGTCTGTGGTGGATTTGATAGGCTGTGACCCCTTTGTAAGTTGGAAGGCATCTCAGACTTGTAGACAGAGCCTCACCCCGAGGAACATTCTAGATGGTGCACAACTTTTTTAGATGGAGACTTTTACATGGTCATACTAACAGTATCAGTCAAATGCTGTTTTGCTGTCTGTGCTGGTACCCTGGAGATACTGTCAATCAAAGCACAAGTATGGATATATTTAAATTATTAATGCAATAATACAACAGACCAACGCCACACAGACCCTTCAACAACCTCAACAGAGTCTGAGGAGGGGTTTTACAGACACTGCACTAGAAAGAATCCTGTCCTAGTCAAGGGTCTTAATTCTCATCACTAAGCAACGTCTCTCACCACGCCTCTTCTTTATCCTGCATATCCTTATTCTTTATCCTCTTCTTTATTATCCTTAAGATAGGACAATAATAACGACAATAAGGATACTCCTCAATAGTGCTTATCCTTATTACCCTGGGGAAAATGAGCCCATCCCGAGAGATTTTCACCCAGAAAGGGCTTCCCTCCATGAGATATCTTTAGGGTGTGGAAAGAGCATACAAATTTTTGTTTTATTTTTCTTCAGAGTAATCCATATCCCAGGGATGATTTTTCCACAGTTAGAAGTTCTTCTAAGCGGCTTAAGCTGAGAATCCCGTTCGTCACACTTACCTTGTGGGCATAACAGCATGTTGTTCGTTTGCTCCTTCTCAATTCCTTCAGGCTTAGCATTGAAAGTAAAAAAAAAAAAAAAAAAAAAAAAAAAAAAGGTAAAATGACATGTCACACACAAGCAAAAAAGACACGTCACATACAAGGGAAAAATGACACATCACATACAAGTAAAAAGAGACCCCAGATCAGTCACTTTTTTTTTTTTTTTTTTTTTTTTTTTTTTGGTTTTTCAAGACAGGGTTTCTCTGTTTAGCCCTGGCTGTCCTGGAACTCACTCTGTAGACCAGGCTGGCCTCGAACTCAGAAATCTGCCTGCCTCTGCCTCCCAAGTGCTGGGACTACAGGCGTGTACCACCGTGCCCGGCTAGATCAGTCACTTTTAAGTATTAAAAAAAAAAAAAAGATCTATAGGCCCACACACAAACTTGGAAATACGGTACAGTCACCCAGATGACAAGCACAACGTCATAGGTCAGACTCAGTACTCACACACCTCAACTATTACGGGCTTCACTACAGTGTCCTTCTGTATAAGGGCTGGCACTTCTGTCAACTTATTGCCACACAGTTCTGTAGACTGCAAGGCTTCTGCTGTAGCTGTGAAGTTCACCTCCCCTGGGAGACAAAATTTTGATGGCTTTAAATGGTAACGCCCAGGCCAGTGAGATAACTCAGATGTTGAAGACGCTTGCTGCCGGAGTCTGACGCCCTGAGCTTGATCCCTGGGACCCACGTGGGAGAAACAGAGGACCAACGCCCCACAAGTTGTCATCTGACCCCCACATGTGCATCGGGGCACACATAGAGAGCAAATTTCAGAAAAACACAGTTATTCTGTGTTAAATGTTATCTGCCTCCCCCTCCCCCCCCCCGACAATGTACAGTTTTCTGCTTGGTTGATTAGTTTTAAATTCAAGAGGAGGAAAAGCATGCACTGGGATCAGAGGCAGAGCAGACCACTGTGACACAAAGCATGAAATCGGTCAACAGCTTTGCCACTCACCCAGAGACTTTGGGGTCACAGCCCAGGACACGGTTTTCCTTTCATTTCCACAGATGCAATGAGAGTCTTCGTGGTCCCCCACTAGGACTGCCAGGAAATCAGGAGAACTCTCTAGGTCCACACGGATCTGTTCCCAAACCCAGACGGGCAGAAAGAATCAGGAGGAGAGGCAAGAAGTTAACAGGAGCAAGAGTGCAGCCAAGCCCAGAGACTGAGGTGC
The DNA here is from genome assembly GCA_964023405.1 of Apodemus agrarius. NCBI lineage: Eukaryota > Metazoa > Chordata > Mammalia > Rodentia > Muridae > Apodemus > Apodemus agrarius. Next base: position 159,817,643 of record OZ030006.1, read on the forward strand.
GTCAGAACGGGTAGGTCACAGCGCATACTTTGAAGTTTAGATCTTTGCAGTGTGGAACTTGAGGGTTATTAGGAGTGGTGTAAGTGCCTGGGAGTTCTCTGTGTTGGTGGAGGAAGAGATGTTTCTTTAGAAACTTTATATATGAAGTAGTTGAGTTGGGCATGACAACACACTCTCTAATTCCAGCACACTGCTAGTTGAGTTAAGAAGGTGGGATTTTTTAGGTCACACTGGGCTGTGTACACACTGAGACTCTCTCTCTCTTCTCTCTCTCATACACCAGGAGGACCCCCTAGGAAATGAGAGGTATTGGGGTTCCCATTCACCTGCAGAGAAGTGCCCTTACCCGGATGCAGTGAGACATGTAATTGAACACGGTGGCTTTGAGGGTAAAGGCTTCTCCTCGCACCACAGAGTAGGGGAGAGTGAGCTCCAGGAAGAAGGGCTGGAAGGCTTGAAGGGAGACGGTGGAGGATAGCCCAAGGCCAGTAGCTCCAGACAAGCAGAATGCATTGGCCTTCCACTCAGTGATGGTGTCGGGGACCTTTACTGCCAACTCACCGTCCCCGGATACGCTGGTGTGGAGGAAAAAGAGCAGGAAAAACAAACAAACAAACAAAACAAACAAACAAACAAACCAGAAAGTGATAGCTCAGAAACAGCACAGAAAACACGGGACTAAATCTAGGGGCCTGATGCTTTTGTTGGTCTCTGGATGTTCTCTCCTCCCCCTCTTCTTCCCTCCCTGTCTGCCCCTCCCATTTTTATTTTCTCCCTCCCTCCCTCTCTCTTTTCCTTCCTTCCTTCCTTTCTTTTTCCCTGGGGGAGAAGACAGCTTCTTAGTTTCTGTTACTTCTGTTGACTGGGACCCACATAAGGGGGAGAGGGATTGTTTTGCTCTCAGATTGTAGAATGGAAAGGATCCGGACCCAAAGACCCAGAGCAGGACTCATCCCAGGGGACAGTCAACTCACTCCAGTGGCACCAAGTCCCAGATCCAGGTCTCCGGGAAGTACTTCCGCACTGTCTCTCTCACTCCTGCCACCTGGACGTTTCCCACTGGAGCTGCAAAGTCCGAGGCTACCGAGGAGGCGACCATCGCCATCGGCGGCGGCGGCGCCGCCATTGATCTGAAGCCGGCTCCTGGGGCAGCCAGAGGTAAGGCTTGAGCCTCTGTGTTGAGAAGGCAGCAAGTGATGACCCCCTTTCTCCTAACTGAGTTTGGATGGTTGTGTTTCTTATGGAGAAGAGGGCCATCTATCTACCCAACAGTCACTTTTTTATATTGTTAATAGTTTATATTTTATACATTTTATATCTTATACATTAGTTCTATTGCTTCATTGAATAGAGGTGGGTATGTTGTTCTTTATAAATAAAGCAAATGTAGCTTTCTTTAGGGTGGCTCTTCTCCTGAAATGATAGCTATGTCTCTCACGGGCACTGGCAGTGAACCCCAAAGAACAAGAAAGGAAATTAGCCGGAGCAGGAGTTCAGAGATGGGACCCAAAACTGATCCACAATCGAAGATGCAGTGAGCCTCGGGCGTGCTCCCAGTGTGCACTGCCCAGTTCTCTATAACCTTGGGCCCAAGCACGCAACGTGTGTACTTCGCACTGCCCTGCCCGGCTTGGAACGCTCACGTGCCAGGCTGTCGCGTGCTACGAACCACAGCTATTTTGCTCTCTGTATAAAGGTTTCTACTCTAATAGAAGCATATCGGCTTAGTTATTTTCTCTCTATCACAAAGGTATCAAACCAGTCTGTCTTAGGTTGTATCATTTAGAATGTCTGCGTTTAAAAAAACTGCTGTTGTTTTGAGTTGTTGGCTTGAGTTTGATAAAAACATGGTTTGACAAGTTTTAGCATGGCATTGGCCCAGAATGTCCAATGATTTCTGAAATGGCCATAAACACGCATCTACTGTTTTTTTACTGTGTATTTATGTGAAGTGCCACTCTCAGCCTTGATGAGTATAAAGTCAGTATATCAATCAAGGCTGAGAAACACTGAATATGCTTCAGATCCTCGAGTGTTCAATATGCATCTAAAATATAATTCTTTATGCAAATGTAGACACGCGCATTTATCTTATTAGTATGCAAATTTGCTTTTTGTCTTTAGTGAATGGCAAATGTATATGCATATTGAAGAATTTTTTTAAAAAAATAAATTTCTTTATGATTCACTCTCATTGGACACTTCATATTTGTAACTGTGTGATACAGGTACGTGCCAAGGTTACATTTGAAAAGAAGTTATGAGTGTGCCAAGTTTAAGAAGTCCATTGTATACCCCTGGGATCAGCTGTAACCTGATCAGGCGAGTTCATCATGTGGAACTTAAAGTGCGTATAGGTTGATGGGAAGCCAGGAATGGGGAGGAGATTCCAGGGCAGTGACTGTGCAAATGTACTCACTATGACGGGAAGGCACCTTTAGAAGTTATCGGAAAGCCCCTCCAGAGCAGAGCGTCTCTCTGTCAGGAGTATGCTTACCATAGTTAAGCAAATTGTAAGTGTAATTATAGCATAAAACACCATGGAATTAGGATAAAGAGATCTTTTGAGGCAAGACTCGGGGAGAGCAAAGAAACGGACTCACACGTAGCTTCTGTGTGAGTGTAACATGGACAAAGCCTGGGAAAGCAACATGGCGCTCAGCCACTGAAATGGGGGTGCTCGCTCTGACCAAAGCCTCGGACGCTGGCATGAATGACTTAAATGTGGTGTCTACAGAGGACGGGGCAATGAAGAAGCGAGATGATTAGGATAAAAAGGCCAGTGTTGACAAGGGAAAGGAGAGAGGAGAGGGAAGCCAGGGTGAGAGAAGCCTGGGAGAGGAGAGGACATGAAGAGAGAAACAGTAATCACGCCCACATTTGGCAGATGTGACTTGTGAGCGCATTGCCACAGGAGCTGTGAGGAGCCTAAGACTCAGCAGTATAAAAATGCTCTTTAAACACCCACCCTACCCAAGAGGGGCATGTTTTGTTTTTACAGTCCTATTATTCTAAGAGACAAACAAATCACACTCTTACCTCCTACCATAGCTGAATACTCGGGATACGCACGACAGTAGCGTGGTTTGTCGATATTGAAGTTGGTAAAAATATTTAATCCTATAGACTGGAAAAACATTACACGTTAAAGGTGTTAGAAAACCCAATCTTGAGACTATGATTCTTTTCTTGGGTTCATGCTGCGATTTCATTACTGTTTGACACACGGTTCCTAGGATCAATGTAAAGATTCTGTATTGAATGGGGAAAAGCCATAACACACAGTGTTGTCCCAGAAGGGCACGGTCATGGGGCTAATGACTATGAAATGGGATTCAAGACCATTTCTTCTGCCCCTACTTTAAAATATTGTCTCTGTAATGGTTTGTATGTGTTCGGCCCAGGGAGTGGCACGATTAGAAGGTGTGGCCCTGTTGGAGTAGGTGTGTTACTGCGGGCATGGGCTAAAAGACCCTCATGCTAGCTGCCTGGAAGTCAGTATTCTGTTAGCAACCTTCAGATGAAGATGTAGAACTCTCAGCTCTGCCTGCACCATGCCTGTGTGGGTGCTCCCGTGTTCCTGCCTTGATAATAATGGACTGATCTTCTGAACCTATAAGCCAGTTCCAATTAAATGTTGTCCTTATAAGAGTTGCCTTGGTCATGGTGTCTGTTCACAGCAGTAAAACCCTAAGAAAGTCTCCCAATGCCTCTGTAATGGTCTTTCTTTCTTTCTTTCTTTCTTTCTTTCTTTCTTTCTTTCTTTCTTTCTTTCTTTCTTTCTTCCTTTCCTTCCTTCCTTCCTTCCTTCCTTCCTTCCTTCCTTCCTTTCTTTCTTCCTTCATTCTTTCTTTCTTTTTCATCTTATGTTACTTTCCTCTTCCTCACAAAATACCTGCATCTATATATTTGTGTGAACGCATTCACAGACAGACCGAACTTACGGACTTAATGCTGCGAGAGTTTATTCTTTCCCCGTCTTTTCTCTTGAGACTGTAGGCTGTGTTGCCCCCCCCCTTCCTGAGGATCTATGCTCAGCTCACCTTCTGTGGATTTTCTCCCTCTCTTTTCTTTCTCAGTGTTTTGTCACTGAGATCTGCTCCCGAGCACCCACCCTGCGGTCACCGGAACCCTCAAGGCGCTGTTCTCATGGTCCACTTTCAGTGTTACTCACAAATAAACACCTCTCGAAGTCTTATCTCACAGTGTGTGGGAAACGGCGTGACTCTGGGTGGGGCACAGCTGTGAGTGGCAGTCATTGTGTGAAATAGGAAGAAAGAAATCATAAAATAAAAGATTAAACAGCTATGATTTTGGAAAGTTGCAGAGAGGTGATTTAAATTGTTTTCTACTAAGCTGTGGACCTCTAGAGGAAGACTAATGTTATGTTTTTAAGGTAAAACAAAGAATTTTAGTCTATTTTGAAAGGATAAAATTTAACACCATCTGGATATACTTTAGTATCATAGCTCTACTTAGCTGTAGTTAATCTTAAAAATATACTTTGAAAACAGACTGATACTTCTTAAGTGGATTTTATTAATAAGACTAAGCATTAAAAGATAGGACCTTGTGAAATAAAAAAAAAACTTTGCGAAACAAAGAAATCAGTGAATTGATGAAGGGACTGTCTACAGAAGAGGAGAAAATCTTGGCCAAATGCACATCTGACAGAGGATTACTATCTATAATATACAAAGAACTCTAAAAACCCTAAACAGCAAGAAATCAATCCAATAAGGAAACAGGTTAATAAAATGAACAGATAGATCATTCTCAGAAGGTGAAATAAAAGTGGTCAATAAATATATGAAGCATGTTTGACTTCCTTAGCTATTAGAAACATAAATCAAAGCCATGTTGAGATTCTATATTAGTCCAGTTAGAATGGACTTATATATTATTAATGATATATGTTAATCTCTAACACACACACACACACACACACACACACACACATACACACACACACTTGCTATAAAGTGCCTGAGAAATAATCCCGGTAGACACGTTTGTGTACAAATTAACCCATGCCTCTGAGACCCTTTTCCCTTACTTATCATTTTGTTAGAGAAAGGGCAGGGTTAGGTTGTGGTGCTCAGAAGCATTGTTTTTTTTGCATCCTAACACAGACTTAGCACTCAGCTCTGCTGTCTCTCGGGAGGGATTACCTTAAAAATGCTGTGTGCATCGTCATCGTTCAGAGAGTGCTTTGGCGTGTACACGATCCCGTTGTGAGTGATGTCGTCTGGGCTGATGCAGTTCTCATCGCCTTTGTACACCGGGGCACCAAAGGGAACAGTAGCCTGGGCAGCCTTTCCTGGCAGCAAACTATAGATCTGTGCATTGGAGGAGAACAAAGGGAAACTGCTTCTTGTCCCACTGCTTAAAGGACTTTAACGTGGCAACTTTCAGTATGGAATTTAAATCACCACGGTTTTAGTGGCTGGTTTGCAAACAGACCGAATGAAACTTGATTTCTCTAAAATTTGTTATAGCATAATTCCTATTTGCATTTCATCATTCGTTAGGTGAAGTGATAAGACAGACCCCGAATTATTACTCACTTGCTAAGAACCACCAGGGTAAAATGAGACTTGTCTGTAAAGCACTCTGTTCAGTGGCGGTTAGGGGGTGGCGTCACGCTTATCACTCTGAGGATTTTGTCCTTTGCGGGTCTGGTCCTGTCAGCATCTTTCCATGCTCAAGGCTGCAATGGGACTTACTGATTGAGGCGAGAGCTTGGCTTCCGGCTTCAGTAGCAGCACACTCTGGTCTACCGCAGTGAGGGCACAGAGCGACAGAGGCGTGGCTTTGACCTTCAGGTGGGTGTCAGAGGCTGGCAGGCTCTGTGCTGACGGGAAACTCAGGTTTACCTGCGAAGAGCACACGATTATAACAGTATCTTTTAAAAAGAGAGTATTAATTACAGTCTCGACATTCTCCTCCAGCCAATACCGAGGGTTTTTTTGTTTGTTTGGTTTTTGGTTTTTGTAACTGGTGGAAAGCAAGTAGATTTTGAATCCACTGAAACAGAACCTGGTATGGTCTTGGAAACGCTCTTAAGAAGGGAGACGGGAAGCTTCATACGCCACTTTTATTCCACCCTAGTCACATGGAAAATCAAGTCACGAGGGGTATGTGACTCCACAGTAGCGGGAGACGAAAGCTGTAACCTGCCATCTCGGGGACCGAGTGACTCTCGGCTCTGCACTCAAACCTGGTTTTCTTCTTCTCCTTCTCCTTTTTTTTTTTTTTAAATCATTTGGCTTATTTTTAAAATTAATTTGAGACAGGATCCCAGCTTGGCTTTGAGCTCCCGGTGTAACTCAGGCTCTCTCTGAAGCCTCCCGAGGGCTGACATCAGAGGTGTGCGGTCACCATGCCCGACCTACACTCTTTTCTCTCCTTTGCTTTTCAACTATCTGCAGACAGGCCCTCGCTGGGCTGGCTGCCAGAAGAGCCATCTAAACTAATACATATTTAATGTGTACACACTGTCTTCAAGGAAAGATGTTTTAAAATAGAAAATAGTTTTTCTCTGTCTGATAAAAATACTGAATACAGAAGACTGGGTGGAAGAGATTCGTCCCTGTCTGACCCCAGTCCTTCCTCACTCTCCCAGGCGCCTCTCATCTCCATCTCATCAGGGGTGTGAATTAGCAGCTGCACCAGATCTGTTCTGCTGGCATTTGTGTGACCGTCAGTCAGTCTGGCAGTCAGTCTTCTCGTGAGTGGCGCACCAGTCCTCATTTGAATTACCGTTAGTGCTTTCTTCTACCTTGGGTCAATGGTTAAGTGAAAAGGTGATTGATCTGAAGTAAACATAGCTTTGAATAGAGTTTGGCTTCTGTCAAGAATTTTTGTGCCATTACACAGAGATTTCCAGAATCAGAGAGATTATTTTCAGTCAGGCATTGATTCTGAGTAGAAACTAACTTTTTTTTTTTCTTCTGGCAGTTATATGCTCTCAGATTGCTTCATGTCTGCAGTGTGAAGAAACTAACTCACCAGGCTAAGGACTGCTGCCCATTGCTAGAGTGGAGTGGCCCTCCCAAGATTTCCCCTCACAACTACACACAACTCATAGTGAAGACCCTGGAGGCTGGTGCAGGAGACTCACCAAACAGGAAATTCATAGAGGAACCAGCATGATACTCCTGTCTTTTGCTTAGATCACTGCACAATTACTATATGTGACTATGTAATGTGAATATAGAAATGCCTGCTTGCTATAAATAGACATTATCCTCGTAGTTATAGTTTTGAAGAAAAAAAGTGGCTGAAGTTGACAGAGCCCATCTACTAGAATAAAAAAAAAATCAGATAACAAGTGCCAATTCTGCTTGGGTAAAACTTATTTATAGTTTAGTGGAGCTCAGAGGCCTGCGTACTTTTCTGTCTAGCTGGGGGAGCTAACTTTAAACTCGCAGTGGCGCACTCTCCTGCAGCGAATGGAGTGCAGGTTTGCTAAGGAATTGGTGGCATGAGACCGACACAGCTCGGTGAAACAGCATTTTCAATGGAAAGTTTGATATCAAAATATTTCAAAATAACTTAGAAGTTTGATATGGGGCCTGGAGAGATGCTTAAGCATTAGGAGTACTGGGTGCTTTTCCAGAAGACTTGGGTTCATTTCCCAGCACCCAGTGGCTGTTCACACCATCCGACTTCAGTTCCTGGAGATCCTGTGTCCTTTTCTGGCACGCAAGGTGCACAGGCCCACATCCAGGCAAGACAAAAGACAACAGTATATATATTTTAAAGCTTGCTGTAGAATAGATTTTGAAACCCCCATGAATCTTTTTTTTTAAAGATTCATTTATTTTATGTATAGGAGTACACCGTTGCTGTCTAAAGACACACCAGAAGAGGACATTGGATTCTATTACAGATGGTTGTGAGCCACCATGTGATTACTGGGAATTGAACTCAGGTCCTCCAGAAGAGCAGTCAGTGCTCTTAACCACTGAGCCATCTCTCCAGCCCCTACACGGATCTTTTAAATGAAAAGGAATTCAGCCTGTGGCCAACTCCTTTGGGCACTGCTGGCACTAGATTGTTAAGGTATGCATGACTCTTCTCACTAATCTGAGAGATACTTAGGGGGGATGTTTAAGAGTCTTGTGTAATTATTAAGTCAGGTGTGTGACTTTAGTCCTAACACTTGGAAGGCAAGTATATGAGTACACGGTTGTACTTGGAAGGCAGGAGGATCTGTGAGTTCTAGGCCAACCTGCTCAATATTAAGTTCCTGGACAGCCAGTGCTACACAGAGAGACCATGTCTCAAAAAAAATAAAATAAAATAAAATAGATAGTACTTCTTTGTTGCCCACACTTATAAAGGATGGAATAAAAGGATCAGGCTTAGACACAAACACCCACCTTATTGGCAAAACACTTCTCGATTTCTAATTCCTGAGCATCAGCGACAAGTTCTTCATTGGGCAAAACAGTGTAAACAAGCAGCTGAGTTTTGGGAGCCATGCCTGGCTCCACTTGAATGGGGAAGGAAAATACTCCTTTCACTGGAAAATAAAGAAGACTCGGGATTATGGGTTTGGAGTGGATTCTTAATTTCATATCATGACAGTCTTCAGACTATTTTAAGAATTCATATTGCACCACGTAACAAAGACTTGTGCCTTTGCCACTGTGCATGCAGTGGTGCTTCATAAATGCATGCTGAATGAATGATGCTTTTAAAAAAATTTAATATTTATTTATTTTATTTACAAGTGTTCTATCTGCATGTATACTTGCACACCAGAAGAAGGCAGCACATCCCAGTGCAGATGGTTGTGAGCCACCATGTGGTTGCTGGGAATTGAACCCAGGTCCTCTGAAGGAGCAGCCGGCGCTCTTAGCCACTCAGCCGTCCCTCCTGTCTCCACCCCCTTTTAAAGTTTATACAGACTGAGAACAAGTGTAGTGAGACTGCAGAGATTGAAGAGATTCTATAGACCCAAGGACCCCATGGTGAGCCTGCTTTCAGAGAAGGGAATACTGCATCTTTATTAGACTGGTAGAATCAAGATGCTAAAAGTCCTCTAGGAAATATGCTGAGAGTGAGTCCTGGTGTAGTAGACATCTTAGAGAAGGCTTAACATGGTATAAACAGACAGGAAAAACACAGAGAAGTAATGCCAGGTGTTTGGCAATTCAAGATGGCGGCTTAGAGGTGGCCAACAGCCACTGCTCTCCGTGGGGAAAGTCAAATCCATTAAAGTGCAGTTGCTTTTAGAGGTGGGTGACTGTGGAAACATGCTAAGCTCAGGAGGGAAAACACAACCTACTCAGTGGGGGTTATCTTCTGCAGCAACTCACCGAACAGAGTATTGAGATACAGAATATGTATAATGAGAAAAAGAAAATAAAAGAACAAACAAGTTAAACATAAAATGGGCAAGTGACGTGTGTTAAGACGTGGAGAAGCTCATGGTTGATAAACACGAACAGCATTCAGTGTCTGTGGCCACCAGGGAAACGCAGGTCATATTTACACCGAGATTCCACTTCATTCCAGTCAGAACGGAAAAACAAAAAACAAAACAACAACAACAAAAAACCCCAAATGCCAGAGAAGCTGTGGAGGAGAAGGACCCTGAAAATGCAGATGCTGAGACTGTAAATGAGTGCAGCCACTGAGGTAAACAACATGGAGGATTCACAGCAAGCCAAACGTAGTATTAACATATGCGCCAGCTACGCCTCTCTGGAGTATCTATCAGAAGGACGTGAAATAAGACACATAAATATCCACACCTGCTTTAGCTCTGCTCACCACCACCATATATGGAGTCCACTTAAGCATCCATCACCTCATGAGTGGGCAAGAAAAGGCGGTACATGTGGGCAATGGAATATTATTCAGCCATAAAGAAGAATGAAATTATGTCATCTTCAGGAAAACGGGTTTGTTTGTTAAACAAAACAAGCCAGGAAAAGAGATTAGCATAGTGTGGTTTCTCTTGTAGGAGGAAAAATAATGACCTGAAACTACTAGAAGAGCCCAGGAGAGGGAAGGGCCGGGGAAGAGGATAAGCAAGATAATGGAGGCCGAAATACGATCCATACACGCATGGAGACGCCATTGTGAAACCCATTAACTTGCATGACTAATAAGTATTGATGATTATAATAATTAATCAGTGAGGGCTGTGGCGGAGGGGGTTCTTATCGCAGGACAGCAGAAGCTCTCTCTGAACTGCATCCCGAAGCTGTGTGGGAAGCAAAAGCAAACAAGAGATTGAGAAGATTGAGGAGAAGCATTGTGTAAATGCACCACATTTTCTGCGTCCATTCCTCCGTTGAGGGACACCTGGGTTCTTTCCCACTTCTGGCTGTTATAAATAAGGCATCTATGAACACAGTGGAGCATGTAATGGAGTACTATTCAGCTATTAAAGAACAATGAATTCATGAAATTCTTAGGCAAATGGATGGAACTAGAAAGTGTCATCCTGAGCAACGTAACCCAGTCACAAAAGAACACACATGGTATGCACTCACTAATAAGCGGATGTTAGCCCAAAAGCCCCAAATAAACAAGTTACAATTCATAGACCACAGGAAGCTCAAGAAGAAGGAGGACTGAAGTGAGGGTGCTTTGGTTCCTCTGAGAAAGGGAACAAAATACTGACAGGCACAACAAGGGAGACAAAGTATGGAGCAGAGACTGAAGTAAAGGCCACCCAGAGACTGCCCTACCTGGGGATTCATCCTATAAACAGTCACCAAACCCCGACACCAATATGGAAGACAAGAAGTGTGTACCAAAAGGAGCATGCCGTGGTTGTCTCTGGAGGGGCCCTGCCAGAGCCTTACAAATACAGAGGCAGATGATAGCAACCAACTATTGGACTGGGCATGGGGGTCCCCAATGGAGCAACTGGAGGGTGGTCTGGAGGAGCTGAAGGGGTTTACAGTCCCATGGGAAGAACAATGATTTCGGCCACCCAGACGACCCAAGACTCCCAGGGACTGAACCATCAACCAAGGGGCACACATAGTTCCAGCCAAAAATATGGCAGAGGAAGGCCTTGTGGGAGGAGTGGTCCTTGGTCAGGTAAAGGCTCAATAGAGGCCCCAACAAAGGGAAACCGAGCACGGTTGGGGGGGGGAGGTGGGAGTGTGTGGGGTGGAGGGGCATATACGTGGAGGCAGGGGGTGGGAGGAGGGCTTGGGGGTCTTTGGGGAGGGGGGAAATCGGGAAAGGTTTTACCATTGGCAATGTAAGGCAAAGCAAGAAGGACTTGTTGAGAAAAAATTTCGGAAAACTCAACTTCTAAGGGACACAGGGCACTTTCCTGACTTGAGGGAGAAACTCCTCCAGCTAACAGCACTGAAAAGTGAAAATGCCACCATGCTCAGCCACAAAGCTTTCTCTCCAAAGTCTGTTTGAAGAGGCTCTATGAATGGCTCACAGAGCTCCCCTTCACCTCAGCAAAAAGGGAGAGCGTCTGATCCCTCTGCGTACAGGACACAAAAACTGCTGCCTGCACCTGAGATGCTTAGAAGTAAGGGAAGGGGGCTTGCAAGTGGTGTTGAGTTAGGACGACAGGGACACCAACCAGAGAGGATGGACGGTCTGTGTTGGAATCTGGGGCTGTTCATCTGTCTGCATGGATTTTGTATCTCTCCAGACAGATGATCTTCATTGTGGCATGGATTGTATCCAAGGCCTTGATGCCTAATCTATATGATTTTAAATGGTTTAATTTGGGACTGCTTTTCTGCATATGCTATATGAGATTTGAGGGCTTGAGGAAAGGCTGCGGTGGACTGAGGTGTTTGTTGATGAGAGGCTGAATTTGACTTGGTGGCTGGGCACATGGATTTCAAAATGCTTGTGGTGAGCAGAATTCTAATCCTGGATATGTAGACCTGAAAACCTTGAGTATGTTATTTTATATGTCAATAAAGCCTTTGCGGGTGTTAAACCAGGACCGTAAGTAGTGTAAATTGTTTTGAGTTGTCCAGGTGGAGTCGATGTCATTGTGAGGACGGCTACGAAAGGGAGACAGGCAGGTGAGGCTTGAAGATGGAGTGCTGCGTGCGTGTGTGCGTGCGTGCGTGCGTGCGTGCTGGCTGGCTTTGAAGGAAAAGGAAGGGGGTAGCGGAGGCGTTCAGGAAAAGCTAGAGGTGGGTCTTCCCCAGAGTTCAAGATCTGAGGCAGTCCTGCCAAGAACTTGACTTGAGCCCAGTGAGACTTCTGGACAGAAATATATGACAAGAAGTCTGTGTTGTTATGTGCCAGGAAATGTGGGCTAACCCACCATGGCAGCAATAGGGATTCAACACACAAATCCATGAAGAAGAATTTTCTTACATCATTTTTTACATGATTTGTTTGCTTTTTGAAAATGATGAAATTAATATATTTTACTTCAGAAATAAAGCCCTAAAATCCAGAAGTGCTCTGAACAGCTTCCTCACTGAGTAACAGAGGACTGCAGTGCACTTTCTGTAATGCGAGAGAGGCTCCAGTTCGCTCAATTGCTGAGGTTTGACAAGATGGGAGGACATTAAAAAATAAAAAGGAAAAGCAAAAGATGCTTACTCTTTCCTTGCTCAAGCGACAGCACGTGGCTTCCTGATTTGACGATGCTTCCTCTTCCTTTGATCTGAAGAAAGAAGGAAATGCACTCATTACCATCGTGAGGTCTGTCTGCCCAGACAGGTTAAGGTCGGTCTCTTAGCATACTCATGATATATAAACAACTATCATGCTGCTGCAAGTAATTTTTATTACTATATTTCCTTTCCATCATTTTCATATATATACATACATACATATATACATATATGTGTGTGTGTTTTAAATAACAAGTACATAAAGAACACACATGGTATGTACTCATTGATAAGTGGATATTAACCCAAAAGCTCGGAATCCCCAAGATACAATTCACAGACCACCTAAAGCTCAAGAAAAAGGAAGACCAAAGTCTTCAGTCCTTTTTAGAATGGGAAACAAAATACTCAAGGGAGGAAATGCAGAGACAAAGTGTGGAGCAGAGACGGAAGGAAAGGCCATCCAGAGACGGCCCCACCTGGGAATCTATCCCATATACAGACACCAAACCCAGACACTATTGTGGATGCCAAGAAGTGCTAGCTGACAGGATCTTGATATAGCTGTCTCCTGAGAGGCTCTGCCAGAGCCAGACAAATACAGAGGTGGATGCTTGCAGCCAACCATTGGACTGAGCACAGGGTCCCCAATGGAGGAGGTAAAGAAAGGTCCCAAGAAGCTGAAGGGGCTTATAGCCCCATAGGAGGAACAACAATATCAACCAACCAGACCCCCCAGAGCTCCCAGGGACCTAACCACTAACCAAAGAATACACATGGAGGGACCCATGGCTCCAGCCACATATATAGCAGAGGATGGCCTTGTCGGATATCAATGGGAGAAGAGACCCTTAGTCCTGTGAAGGCTTGATGCCCCAGTGTAGGGGGAATGCTAGGGCAGGGAGGTGGGAGTGGGTGGATGGGTGGGGGAGCATTCTCATAGAAGCAAGGGGAGAGAGGATAGGATGGGGGGATTTCCAGAGAGGAAACCTGGAAAGTAGATAACATTTGAAATGTAAATAAATAAAATATCCAATAAAAAATAACAAGTACATAATTTTATGTTTTCTTTTTCTTTTTTTCTTTTCTTTTCTTTCTTTCTTTCTTTCTTTCTTTCTTTCTTTCTTTCTTTCTTTCTTTCTTTTGGTTTTTTTGAGAGGGTTTCTCTGTGTAGCCCTGGCTGTCCTGGAACTCACTCTGTAGACCAGGCTGGCCTCGAACTCAGAGATCCACCTGCCTCTGCCTCCCAAGTGCTGGGATTAAAGGTGTGCGCCACCACCGCCCGGCCTTATTTTTCTTTAGTATTTATTATTCCCAGTAATGTGTGAAAAGTATGTACATATGTACTTTTTGCACCTACTGTATGCAAAATATTTGGTGGAGATAAATATATAATACAAGTATCTTCTATTGTTACTCTTTTTTATTTTTTGCATTTCTATTTACTTATGTACGAGTGCACACCAGAAGAGGGCATCAGATTCCGTTACAGATGGTTGTGAGCCACCATGTAGTTGTAGGGAATTGAACTCAGGACCTCTGGAAGAACATCCAGTGCTCTTAACCACTGAGTCATCTCTCCAGCCCCTGGTTACTTTTATTTTACAATAAACAAAATGTATTGCTCATTCTCTGTGTGGCCAACTCTGAGATTAGGTAACTTGAACAATTCAAGTTGCTTAATAATTACATGGATTATTGTTTCAAGTATTCAGGTAAGATAACTGATACTTGTCTTTGAAGAGGAAGCCTAGTAAATTATCCAAGGTCTTAAGACTATGAAGAGATGAAGCAGAAATTATAACTATTGTAAATGTGGTACTTTTCTTATAGAAATAAAATGTTATTTAGAGTCAATATTTCAATAGTGAAAAAAACAAACGGTGACTTAAAGCATGAATAATTTCATAGGAAGGAGTTTATCTTCCAGTATAAAAAACAAAAACCTAAATATTAACACTGATGTTCCATAAAACTCATTATTTTGAGAGGAACCTAGAAAATTTGGAGTCTATACGATTAGAAAGAGATGCAATGACTTTCATTCTTACCACATAGTAAAAGGTTAAGTCTTTTTTATCCTTCAGGATATCTTCATTCAAGAGGTAGTGGATCCGAATCTCCTGAGTTTGCCCACAGGCTAACGTACCAAGAACAAGTTCAATTTGAACATAACTATGGCTTGGGGAAAAGATTCGCGTTACAGACTGATCTGCCCGTGTGTGAGATTCATCAAGCCACCAGTTATCATAGCAGACATTGTTCTCCTTGTAGGTGACCTAACAGGAAAATGAACAGGACATTTGTATTTAGTGTTTGTCTGTTTATCATCTATTCATCCATCCATCCGTCCATCTGTCCGTCTATCGGTATGTCTATCTATCTCTGCATCCATCCATCCATCCACCCATCCATCCATCACTTCTTATGTGATATCTTTTTGTAAAAAGGCTGTTTTCTTAAATCTATACCTACTTTTCCATCTTCCTATTAAGATTATTTAAATTTTTGTCTCTCATGGTGGCTTTAAAACTTACCATCTTCTTGCTTCTGCCTCCTGAGTGCTGGGATTAAGAAATGCTCACTACACTTGCAAAGCCCATGTCTAGTTTTTCTGTTCAGATTTATTTCATTAGTTGCATATATGAGCAATTATTTTACTTATAATATTTTTTGACCAAGTTCCCCATGAATCTTTTTTATCCTATTACCAATCCCAGAACGTCTCTTCTTTCAGAGTCTCTCTCCTACTGTGCCTTTCTTGGTGTGTGACCCATTGAATTTAAGTAGGGTTGCCTCATGAGTATGTGTTATGGGTCATTTGATTGAGTGGGAGCAATGTATCCATGGCTACAACATCGAGGAACGTGATTTCCCTCCCCTCTGCCAGCTCAGTGCTTTGTAACCTGTGGGTTGCAACCCTTTGGGGGGTGTCAAACAACTCTTCCACAGGGGTCCCATATCAGGTGTCCTGCATATCAGATATTTACATTACAGTTCATAACAGTAGCAAAATTAGTTAAGAAATAGCAACAGAAATAATTTATTAGGAACTGTATTAAAGGGTCACAGCACTAGGAAGGTTGAGAATCACTGATCTAGCTCCTCTGCCAGGGGTGGGGCCTTCTGAGTTCCTCTCTCATCTACTATGCTAGGTCCAGCCTTGTATTCAGGTCTTGGGTAGGTAGCTACTGCCATATCCTTTTATGGCCCCATTGCGTAAGATTACTGGACTGTTCAAGCACAGACAACAATTATGCTAAAGGAATCAGGTAAAATCTAACTGGTAATGATACCATGAAAATACCAAAAACTTCAAGGCAATCAATCCCAGGAGGATCCCCCCAGTGTTATAGAAGGCAGAGCACAGTGTAGGTGTTCCTGACACAGAACCTTCTGCCTCCCGTTACCTGGTCCCACATTCCTCAGTTTCACTTATTGTCCACTTATTGACATTTTCTTCTGTCCCTGGAGTTCACGAGCCTCCCTCTCACACGTCCTCAAGTTTTGGAGTCCTGTGACCTAAGCCTTCTCCGCCTCCCATGCCCATTTCTACGCACCCAGATACTTATAAACGTAGATGTGAAGTTGGAAGTGTCAATGAGGACGTTGGCCAGTCCATTCTCATCTGTAGTCAACGTGGAGGGCTGCCCAGGTGGAAGCGTGTAGACGGTTAACTTTTTGTTGGGGATTGGTTTATCCTTCTCATCAAGAAGAAGAACCTAGGAACAGGAAAGCGAGAGCCACTTACAAACGGCAGCTAGCCGCTCCGTCTTTCCAGTCTGCGCTCTTGATTCTTTGTCTCTTGCTCAGTCCCTGCCCTGTCCTGAAGATCTTCACATCTGCAAATGAGACTTATTTTCCCAACTTTAAATTGTGATACTTCTTTTAAATATTTCTTCTGGTTTTGAAAACTGATGGTTCATTTTTATTTTACTTCTTGTAAATGATCTTATTTACATTTTATTTTCTGTGGATTGGTGTTTGGTCTGCATGGATGTCTGTGCATCGTGTGTGCGCCTGGAACTCTTGGCCCAGAAGAGGGCATCAGATCCCTTGGGATTGCAGTTTCACGTGCTTCTGAGCGACCATGTAGATGCTGGGGACTGAACATGGGTCCTCTGGAAATGCAGTACTTAGCCACTGGGGTATCTCCTCACCTCCTTATTTTGTTATTTTTAATTAAAGACATTAATGCTGTACAATTTTTAGAGTACAGTGTTACATTTTGATAACTGCATCTCAGGTGGACTTATAGCCAGCTAATGAACCTCTCCATTACAGCTTGGGCCTTTTAAAAAACAAATATTTTTGATGGGATAGGGTCTTAGCTGGTTAGTTTTATGTCAATGTGACATAAGCTAGAGTCCTTTTAGAAGAGGTGAACAAGCACCGAGAAAATTTTCCCCACGGGATTGGCATGTGGGCAATTATTGATACCACTTGGATGTTAATTGTCTTACAAAGTCCCTAAAGTCTATGCCCCCACTGTAGTTAGTGGTGTCACCACACACACACAGCTCATAATAGATAGACTTCCAAGAGTCTAGGCTAAAATAAAACCTTTATAAGTTAATGGCCTCAAGAATCTTGTTATAGTAATGGAAAGCTGGACTAACACAATTACTTTTTAAAAATATTTCTAATTGCATCAGAAAGGCTTTGTTTGCAAAGAGAATATATTTCCAATATTCTCTTTGCAAACAAATATATTGCAATATTCTCTTTGCAAACAAATATATCTCAAGGAGAATATAGCCAAACTACACCAAAAAAAAATTACAGAGGCATGGAAGTAAATTGATTAAAATATTGCTTTGCTTTTCAACATTTCACTATATTTGATAAATGTAAAATTTGTTTCTTTTTCTAAATAATTGTTGTAACATATTTTGACTTTGCAAATAATTTTTTTTTCTCAAAAGATCTCATGCCTAGGGTTGGGGAAATGGCATGGTGGGTGAAATGCTTCTTGTGTTGCATGAGGGTTCAGTTCCCAGCACTGCATCAATGCTGGTGGGCATTGTCTATGACTTTAGAGCTTGGAATGTAAAGGCAGGGATATCTGGAGCAAGCCGGATAGACAGAACTGTCAAGTTCCAAGTTTAAATGAGAGATCCTGCATCACTGAATAAGGAGAGAGTGCCTGAGGAGAACCCCTGACATCAACCTGGAGCCTCCCTCCAGACATGCACATGACACGCACACATGCACCTGCATACATGCATGCCTATACTCATGTAAAGATATATACATGTATATGTGTACATCCTGCACACACAAGAACACTTCATGTCCCTAATATGATTACAGGAGAGAATATTTTACCTGTCCAAAGAGAGGTAGCCCAGGTCTGTAGTGCGTATTCACTTTGGTAAATTTCACTTTGCTTAAAATATTTGTGATTGCACATGATCCAGTACCAATTAGTTCTATTCCTGAAAAAACAAACAAACCCCAAAACCATGAAGTCAGTGTTGTGGATTCAAA